>CABHPR010057418.1:0-10334 GCA_902168415.1 Peromyscus melanophrys | reverse complement strand
AAAAAAAAAAAAAAAACCAAAAAAAACACAAAATCTATCAATTAAGCTATGGCATGCCTGTAACTAAAATTCACCCTGATTTCAAAGATGTTAAAAATGTAAGAAATGAATAGAATTAAAAAATACTTGCTTTTAAACAACAAGAAGGGAATTGTGGGAGCTGGAGACATGGCTCAGTGGTTAAGAGCACTGGCTGCTCTTAGAGGTCCTGAGTTCAATTCCCAGCAACCACATGGTGGCTGACAACTGTCTATAAAGGGATGTGATGCCCTCTTCTGGCCTGCAGGCAATACATGCAGATAGAACACATACCTTTAAAAAATTACATAAAATAAATAAAATTTTAAAAAAATCGTGGCTCCTACTGTAATCCTAATGCTTGGGATGTGGAGGCTGGAGAATCAGAGATCAAGGTCATTCTTGGTTGCATATTAAACAAGGCCAAGCTGGACTGCAGGAGATCCTGTTTTCAAAAACAAAGCAAAGCAGGGTCTAGAGAGATGGCTAGTGGTTAAGAGCACTTGCTGCTCTTACAGAGGACCCGGGCGTGGTTCCCAGCACCCACAACCATCTGCAACCACAGTACCAGGGGGCCACACCTCTTCTGACCTCCACAGATTCCTGCATGCACATACCCATGTGCATACACATATGCATAAAATCAAAAGTGTAAAAAGCAAAATATAAGAAGGAGCTGGGTATAGTGGCGCACACCTTTAATCCCAGAACTTGGGAGGCAGAAGCAGGTGGCTCTCTGAGTTCGAGGGAGGCCAGCATGGTCTACAGAGTGAGTTCCAGGACGGTCAGGGCTGTATATTGAGACCCTATATTTAAAGGTGAAGATGAGTGTGTAGTTTACTGTTAGAACACTTGCTTATCATACCTGGGAGTCCACTGTGCCATCCCTATCACTATCAATCAACCATACTAAGGCTGGTGATGTAGCTCAGTGGTAGAACACTTGCCTGACAAGGCCTGGGTTTGACTCCCAGTGCGTGTGCGTGCGTACGTGTACACACACACACACACACACACACACACACACACACACACACACGGCACGGTATATGTGTGTATTCCTTACACCAGGGAGATAGAGGCAAGAGAATGAGAAATTCAAAGTCATCTTCAGGTACATAGCAAGATCAAGGTCAGCCTAGCACACATAAGATCCTGTCTCAAAACAAAAACAACAACAACAAAAAAACCCACTGAAGCCATTCCCCATCTCTTCCCTGCCCACAGAACATACGCCTCACTCATTTACCCTGACTTTCTCCATCAGCAGCCCACTTGTCTTATTTGCTGCTCAGGCCAGAGCTTTCTAAACACAGACCGAACTGAAATTTCCACTGGCATGCCCATGAGCATCTCAGACTCCACGTGTCCAAACAAAGCTCCCTCACGGACATCCCCAGCGCTCGCTCTCTTGGGATCACTCTCACGCTCCATGGCAGAGCCAGCCACACATCCTTCTTCTTCCTCTTCCTAATGCTACAAGCTCTCTTCGTCAGCAACCCGGCGATTTCCCTTTGTCACAGGTAGGATCCAGCTGCCGCTTGTTGAGAACATTATCTCTCACAGCTGTCTCCCTTATCCTAATCCCCACAGCCACAGTGAGTCACTGAAGTTTCCTAAACACTTTGTCTTTCTGCCTCTGTCCAGGCATGTCCCCCCATCTGGAATGTCCTTCTGACCTGGCTCAGATAATACTTCTGCACACTGCTCTGAGTCACACTGGGACAGTAGACTCCTTCCTCGGGCATCTCCCACCTACCGCACCTGTCACATCAAGGTGCTGCGGGGGTTTTTTAGGGGGAGGGGGCGGGGAGGAGTTGAGACAGGACCTCATATAGTCCAGGCTCGCCTTAAACTTACTATGTAGCTGAGAATGATCTTGAACGACTGGTCTTCCTTCCTTTACTGCTGGTATTTCAAGTGTGACCACCACTTCTGGCTTAATGGTTGATGTCTATTTGTGTGTGTGTGTGTGTGTGTGTGTGTGTGTGTGTGTGTGTGTGTGTGTGTTTGTAGTATTTTTTTTAAGCTACTGAAAATAATGTATGCTAGCCGGGCGGTGGTGACGCACGCCTTTAATCGGGAGGCAGAGGCAGGCGGATCTCTGTGAGTTCGAGGCCAGCCTGGGCTACCAAGTGAGTTCCAGGAAAGGCGCAAAGCTACACAGAGAAACCCTGTCTCGAAAAAAACAAACAAAAAAAAAAAAGAAAAAAGAAAAAAAGAAAGAAAATAATGTATGCTAATAAGCGGGGGCAGGGGGCAGTGGAGAAATCAGGGCAGAGGTCACAGGCCAAGACTAAGAGATTTTCGGAACAGACTGGATCTGCTGGTTTTGCTGATTGCCTTCTTGGATGGTGACAGAGCAGCCCTGCCCCAAGGCCTGCTGGAAGCATACGACCTCAGAGGGGACATTCTCCTCTCTCACAACAGTGGGAAGCACAGAATAGCCTCTAAGAGCTCAGCTCCTGCTGGTGTCCGTGAACTCAGAGAGATCCCTGTTGAGGGTTTGGTGGCCTCATTGGTCCCCAAGCTGCTTGCAGTTACATGACTGTCAGACAAGATCCTCAAGCATTTTTGATGAAGTGGACATCTTCAAGGGGGACACTTTCTGAGTAACATCAGCCACAGTCATGGCTGTAGTCAGTCAGGCTGGTCACAGTGGACACTGAGAAGGGCCTGACTTGGTGGTCTTTTCCTAACCTCTCTAGATCATGTGATTCCTATGGAGCTACTGCAGAAGGATTTGTGATCTCCATTTCCATCATGCCTGGCACATAGGGAACACCAGAAGACATCCTCGATGGCTCCAGGCCTGTCTCCTGATACACACACTCATGAAGCAACTCGTGAGAGGGGTGCACGAGAGGCCATGTTGCCTTTTCACGGGAGTGTGTGTGTACATGTGGGTACACATGCATGTATAGAGGCCAAAGGTCATCGTTTGGGTGCCATCCTCTCTTGCTCTCTATTTTTGCTCCTATGTGTGAGTGATGTGCGGGTGCATGTGTATACCACAGCAAGCTCATGGAGGCCAGAAGAGGACTTTGAAGAGTCAGCTCTCCCCTTCCATCTTGGTGAGGCAGAGTCTCTCTTGTTTCTGCCACCCTGTGTCCTCCAGGCTAGGTGACACTTGAACTTCTAGGTGGGTTCTCCTGTCTCTGCTTTCCATCTGCTTTCCATTTTACTGTAGGGCTGCTGGGGTTACAGATGCATACCACAGTGTCTGGGTTTTTTGTTTGTTTGTTTGTTTGTTTTTTATGTGGGTTTCAGGGATCAAACTCAGGTCATCTGAGTCATCTTACCATCCCAGGGTCTCTAGATGAACCTGGAGCTCACTGATTGGCTAAGCTGATTGGCCAGGGAGCCCTAGGGATCTGTCTGTCTCCTGTCTGTCTCCACAATCTCAGTACTAGAGTTACAGAGGCCTGCCTTTTTATGTATGTGTTGGGGATCCAAACTCAAATTCTTCTTCTTTTTTTTTAATCTTTTATTTGCTTTTGTGCATGGATATTTTGCCTGCCTGGATGACTGTGCACCATGTACATACAGTGCCCAGAGAGGAGAGCGCAATGTGTCGGATCCTCCAGGACTGGAGTTACAGATGGTCGTGAGCCACCATGTGGGTGCTGGGAATTGAACCCAGGTCCTTTGGGAGAGCAGTCAGTGCTCTTAGCCACTGAGCCATCTCTCCAGCCCCAAACTCAAGCTCTTAGTCTTATGCAGCAAGCACTCTACCTCCCAGCCCCAGGGCTGGCTGCTCTGAGCCCTTCACCAAACAGGATGACTCTTTGTCAGTTGTAAACAAAAAGGCTCCCTTTCTGGGCATAGTGACCCATGCCTTTAATCCCAGCACTCAGGGGGTAGAGACAGGCAGATCTCTGAGTCAGAGCCCAGTCAGGGCTACCTTGTGAGATCCTGTCTCAAAAAGAAAAGAAAAATTAAAAACGAAGGAGCTGGAGAGAATGTGCACCATTTGAGGGAACTTGCTACTCTCCTGGGGATCCAGAATCTGCTCCTAGAGCCAACATCAAGTGTTTGACACCTCCCTTTAACTCCAGCTCTAGGGAATCCAGTCCTCTCTTCTGGCATCTGTGGGCACCAGACATGCACACGATGTACAGACATATGTGCAAACTCCCATATACATAAAACAAAAATAAACACATTTGAAAAAGAAATAAAAATAAAAGCAAAGGAAGCTGGGTGTGCTGATGCACACATTTAATCCTAGCATTCGGGAGGCAGAGGCAAGTGGATCTCTGTGAGTTCGAGGCCAGCCTAGTCCACAGAGCAAGTTCCAGGACAGCCAGAGCTACACAGAGAAACCCTGTCTCAAATTTAAAAAAAAAAAAATCAAATTAAAAAGAAGAATCTCAGGCTGGAGAGGTGGCTCAGTGGTTAAGAGCACTGGCTGTCTTCTAGAGGATTCTGGTTCCATTCTCAGCATCCACACGGTGGCTCAGAGATATCTGTAACTCCAATCCTAGAGGATCTTACTCTCCCCTCTGGTCTCCACAGGCACTGCACACATGTGATACATAGACATCCATGCAGGCAAACACATAAAATAAAAATAAAGGAAATAAAAAAGAAGGATCCCAAATCCTTCTATGTGTATTCCAAGGAGACGTGAGTCTGTGTGACCTCCCTTTAGTGTGGGCTCTCTGACAGGTTGGTGGACAGAACTTTTTTTTTTTTTTTTTTTTGGTTTTTCGAGACAGGGTTTCTCTGTGTAGCTTTGCGCCTTTCCTGGAGCTCACTTGGTAGCCCAGGCTGGCCTCGAACTCACAGAGATCCGCCTGCCTCCGCCTCCCGAGTGCTGGGATTAAAGGCGTGCGCCACCAACGCCCGGCTGTGGACAGAACATTGTAGATGTGACACTGTGTCACTCTTTGAGCCCAGGTCTCAAGGAATGACATTTCCCTAGTTTTGTCTCCAACACCTACATGGAATTGTCCAATGGACTGATTGGGTGTCCTCAACACGGTACCTGGCTTCTCCCAAAGGGAATAATACAAGAGAAAGGTTGAAGTCATACTGTTTTCATGGTCCAATTAGAAAGTCACACGCCTAGGTAGTGGCACATACATGTAGTCCCAATTCCTGGAAGAGTGAGGCAGGAGGATTGAAAGTTTGAGGCAAGTCTCAGGTACACAGTGAGTCCCAGGCCAGCATGATCTATACAGCAAGACTCTGTCTCAAACATAAAATAATACAAAACACATCACACAGCATCCTTTCTGAAATACCCCACTGATTACATGGACGAACTCTGTTAATTTGGGGAAGGTACTATTCAACAGGTTGAATACCAGGAGGGGACACATTGGAAGCCATTTCAGAGGCTAGCAACTACACACAGAGATACAGTTAACTATCCAGTGAAGCCATCAGGTAGATGCTCCCAGTAGGTTTATCCAGAAGGAGAAGACACATAGATAGAATGATACGAAATTATATTTGTTCATGTTCACAGCTTTGTAAGAGGTAAAGCTGAAATTCAAACTCAGGTGTCATGGGCTTGGAAGAGAGACGGCTCAGCAGTTTAAGAAGACCTACTGCTCTTGCAGAGGACCCAGGTTCAGTTCCCAGCACCCACATGGTGGCTAACTCCAGCTCCAGGGGATCCAGTGCTTCTTCTAACCTCTATGAGCTCCTTCACGCACGTAGTCCACATACATACATCAGGCATGTGCGCATCGGAGTATTTTTAAACAAAGCCTCAGGCACTCAGACTCTAGGGCCGAGGTCTGAGCTACTGTATTGTGGTGGTGGTCTTATTTCCAGTGCAAGCTTGGGGGAACACAGTGGCTATGAACAGAAGGTGTATGTACAGTAGTGGGTAACAACTCTAAAAATGAGTGAGGCAAATGCAAATGGAAAGAGAAGGGACTTCAGGGTCCTAGGAGGAAGTAGAATGATAAGGAGGAACTAAGAACCCAAGGGCCTGAGAAAAGCCAACTGTGTGGACCAAGGAGCACCAAACTGGGGAGTGGGCAGTGACTAGATCCTAGAGAAGACATATTGGCGAAGGTTGGAGATCCTCCATCTGTACCACTTCTAGCAAAGGAGTACTTGGTCTCCTTGGCTTTACCAGATGGTGCTGAGTCCCACCCATGCGTTCAACAAAGGTTGTTGAGAACTTATCACACAGGAGCCAGGCACTCGATACGATAACAAGGCCAAGTCTTTGTTAGCAGAGGAGGAGTGTTACTGGCAGGGTGATGATGCAATAATGGGGGAGAACAGAGGACTTGGGATGCAGAGGAAGAGATATGATAGGTTAGGGATGGGCTTTTGGCAAGGGCTGGGGAAACCATTCCCAGGAAATAGCTATACCGAACTTCGGAGTGAGCCAGCATGCTGAGGTGCCTTGTCCCTTGCGTGACATTGTCAGGGGTGAGGTGGCCAGAACAGAGCATGGGAGAAGCTAACAGCATTGATGCAGGTTCCAGGAGCAAGAGTCCTGCGGATGGACCTCACTCAAGCCCTGGTCCTCCTCCCACCTGCCCCAGTCAAGCAGCGGGATGGGGAGTATCCAGGTGTCTCTCCCTGCTACTCTTCCTGGATCCCTGCCCTATGTAGGAGGAATTGTTCATCCTTCCTGCAGGGAAGGCAGGTTGGGGAAAGGGTGGTGCCCAATCTGGGTCTTCAGGTCTAAGGCATTAAGAGGAAGCCCATCTTGGCCTGGTTAGGATAGTCAAGCTGCACACTCCTACATCCCACTCCTCTTTGTAGATAAAAATGAGCATGAGAGAAATAAATTCTAAGTCCAAAAGGAAGAGATAACTAAGGACGGGGGTGGGGGGCCAGGGCGTACCAAAAGGCTAATTCCCTGGATTTTTTTTCCCTTAAGCTAAAGATGGAAGTGGGGGTGAGTTTCTGCCTGTGTTTCCTGCTGAGGCATGATGGTGTGTAGAAGACCTAGGCCAGGAGTCCAAGCTATAATGCCCCCAATTCTCAGCCTCCTCTCCATCTGTCATGTTGGGATATAATAAGAAATGTATATTTGGTCTTTGTCCCAGTTCCTGCCACAGAGATCCTAAAACCTTTGGAATTTCCCGAGTGATCGTGGCGCCAGGAACATCTGTTGTTGTTTGGATTAAGCCCCTTTCAATCATACCTGGGTTTATGTTAATGAGGAGGCGGTTCAGGAGCATGGGATCCATTGCCAGATGGTTGGGTCTTTCAGCCTCAGTCCTTAGCTGCTGAGATGGAGAGGGTGGCTAGAGACTGATTGTATCACATATGTTCATATGACGCCCGTATGATGTCTGTATAATGGAGCCTCCACATGAATGCAGCACAGCTCTGGGGACATCGGGCTTGGTGAACGCATGAAGGAATTAGAGGGTATCAGGTATAAAGACCGCACGGAAACTCCTGCCCCATCCCTGCACCTCACCTGATGCATCCCTCCAATTGGCTACCCATCAGTATCCTCTGTAGTGCTGTTTCTTTATTTCCTTATTTATGTAGCCAAGGGTGACCTTGAACTGATCCTCCTACCTCTGCCTCCCAATGGCTCTGTGTAGTCTGGAGAAGAACGGTCTCCATAGCTGTACTTTCAGTTTTGAATGAGTGAGCATAGGAGGTACACATCCGGGGGAAGTAAAAGAGGAGATAGCAGGTAGCAGACAGATCGAAGCTGCAGATAGATGGGGAGACATCAAAGCTTATAACATCCAGCAGAGGGGACTGGAGTAGCTTGTTTGAGAAAGCAGTTAAATCTGGGGCTTACAAGCATCCAGCAGAAATCACCTGGGAAAGTTGAAGCAATTAGCCAGAGTCGACCATTGAGCTTCCTGCTTCCACATTCTCAGTCCTGCGGCAGGTGTTTTTACACCATGGGACGGACAGTGCTAGTCTCTGTTGGAAGTGGTTCGCCTTCCAGTGTTCTCAAGGACAGGATGTTTTATTTATATTATTATTATTTTGGTTTTTCAAGATAGGGTTTCTCTGTATAATAGTCCTGGCTGTCCTGGAACTCTCTTTATAAGACCAGGCTGGCCTCGAACTCACAGAGATCTGCCTGCCTCTGCCTCACAAGTGCTGAGATTAAAGGTGTACGCCATCATGCCCATCTCTTTCCTTCTTTTCTTGAGACAGGGCCTCATCATGTAGCATTGGCTAGCCTGAAACTTGCTAAGCAGACCAGGGTGGCCCCAACTTCACAGAGATCCACTTGCTTCTGTCTCCAAGTGATGGGATCAAAGGCGTGTCCATCACAGCCCCAGACTTCCAACAAGCTTAAACAGCACATGCCAGTTTACCAGTACAATTTACATTACACCGACCGAGTGCTAGGATTCCAGGTATGGTGTGCATCCAGACACCTTTTACCTCCACTACCATGATTGCCTTCACAGGTCGCCACGGGCCCCTAATGTGTTAACTAACTCCCAGATGAACTCCATGATGACCAGACCTTGGAGGACATTGAGTGTTCAGAGGAAAATCATGTCTCACATAATTTTCCCTCAAGAACCTCGTGAAACCATTGTGTTGTTTCTCACCAAGAACTTGGACATTATTTTTTATTACATTTATTTACTTACTTAGTTATTTACTGTGGTGCGTGTGTGCGCGTGTATGTGCGTACGTGCTCCACAGCACTCCTGTGGAGGTCGGACAACTCGTAGGAGTTGGTTTACTCTTTCCATTATGTAAATCCCAGGGGTCGAACGAAGGTCATCAAGTTTGGCAGCGGAGTACTTTCACCCACTGAGTCACTCTGTCAGTCCACCGTGGACACTAACTTGTTCCATTTCTTTGGTCTGGAATGCCTTTTCAACATCCAGCATCCTTCGGGGCTCAGCTGAAACTCACTTCCACAATGTCTTCCTAGCTTTGTCCAGTCCAGTAAAAACATTCACTCAGGGCTGTGGCTAGAGTGTGATGGTAGAGTAGCTGACTAGCATGCATGAGGGATTGGAGGGAAAGAGAATACTCACATGTATTCATTTTTCTGTGTTCCCATGTGTATATTCATTTAATCCAGGCTGGGAGCCTCTATTTCTCACAGGATTGCTATTGCATACACATTTGTATCTTCGTTCGAAGGTGTTGGGTGGATGGAGGCTGCTGCAGTAACCTGGAACTCCTGAAAGATGACTCAGGGAGGTCGTCATCTCTGGTTCCTGGCAGAAACAAAAGAAATTTCTTGCTGGAGAAAAACAACTCAGGTTTTGGCCCTGTGATTCCTATAGATTAAGATCAATAGTCCATCACCTCAGGATTGTGAATCATTAGATACACGAGGAAACAATTCATCATAAGTGAGAGTCAGCAGAAACAAAAATATATATATCTGTAAGGATGTATAATTAGAATCAAAACATCAAATGAAGCCAGGCATGTTGGCTCTTACCTATGATCCTAATACTCAGGAGGGGCAGGCAAGTTTGAGGCCAGCCTGATCTACATAGTGATACCTGGTCTCAAAACTATATAAGTTTGCTGGGTATGGTGGTGCACACTTTAATCCCAGTTCTTGGGAGGCAGAGGTAGGCTGATCTCTGAGTTCAAGGCCAGCCTGGTCTACAGAGTGAGTTTCAGGACAGCCAGAGCTACACAGAGAAACATTGTCTCAAAAAAACAAAACTATATACATTTTAAACATTTATGTGTGTGCAGTGTTTATATATCATGAATGTGTATGTGGTGCATGTGTGTGTGTGTGTGTGTGCATGTGTAAATGTATGTATGCCCATGGGTGCACAGGAAGAGGACAGAAGAGGGCATTAGGTACTTCTGTTTTAAAAAAAAATCAAAGCCGGGTGGTGGTGGTGGTGGTGGTGGTGGTGGTGGTGGTGGTGGTGGTGGTGCACACCTTTAACCCCAGCACTCGGGAGGCAGAGGCAGGCGGATCTCTGTGAGTTCAAGGCCAGCCTGGGCTACAGAGTGAGCTCCAGGAAAGGCTGCAAAGCTACACAAAAGAAACCCTGTCTCGAAAAACAAAACAAACAAAAACAAACAAAAGCAACCAACCAAACAAACAAACAAAAAACCAAAAAAAACAAAATCAAACAGAACAATCACACATACCTAACAGAGGACTTATGTATAGAATATAAAAATCACTTACAAATCTGTGATAAGAAGAAAACAGGCAGGGAGGTGGTGGCACACGCCTTTAATCCCAGCACTCAGGAGGCAGAGGCAGGTGGATCTCTGTTGAGTTTGAGGCTACAGAGTCTATAGCCAGGACAGGCTCCAAAGCTACACAGAGAAACCCTGTCTCAGAAAACAAACGAACAAAAACCAAAACAACAACAGAAGAAAGAGGAGGAGGAGGAGGAGGAGGAGGAGGAGGA
>CABHPR010057417.1:0-20517 GCA_902168415.1 Peromyscus melanophrys | reverse complement strand
TATATATATATATATATATATATATATATATATATATATAGTAAAATCACACTGTAAAATTTAAAAAAAGATGCCATGAATTTGAGAGACGGCAAATGGGTTGCATTTTGCATGCAAGGATTTAGAGGGAGGAAATGGAAGTGGAGGAATTGTGTAATATTATTTTAACTTCAAAAATTATTATAAAAAGGATATTATTTGATTTGCTTACACAACAAGGTCTGGGCAGTGAAGACATTGCAGTGCCAGGTGGAGAACCCAGTAGCTGTTCAGTTCATGGAACTGGATTCTTCAGCAGCCCCTATACATTGCTGAAACCTTGAAAGATTCCTGGAGAACGGTCAGTGTTCACTATAAGCTGGAAGCCTGAAGAGGACTGGTTCTCACATCATCACAGCAATGTACAAGGAGCAGTAGAATCAGGAACTGGGATGATCTTGAAAGTGATTGTGAAGGAAAGCAGAGAAGTCAAGCTTCTTGGTCCTTCTCTCATCTGTGTTCTCAGTAGAGTTCTACCCACATGTAGGTTGGGCTTTCCTCCATCAAAACCAAAAACCAACTCTGACAAGAAAATCCCCTGCAGGTGTTCCCATTGACTTGACTTTAATTGATTCCAGATCCAGTTATATGATGACCAATTTAATCATGATAAATAGTTGATCCATAAACCTGGCTAATTTATTGAACGAAACTGAATGTTCATTATCTAGAATTCTTCTAGATAATTTACAAGGTTTCACAGAGCTTTATACTACTTATAGATTTTTATTTTCAAATTTAGTCTTTCACCTTTCTCCAAACAGTTATGATCACTCATTGAAAGAAAACTGATGATACATTACTGAAATAAATTTGGTGAGTATTGGAACATTGTCCAGGAATGTCTTGTGAGGAGGATCCTTACTGCTTGTGAGAAGATTCCAAGAAACAAGACAAGAGTCTTGTGATCTTAGTTTCTTCAAACACAGACTTGTTCTTGGCATGTGTTCACATACTACTCTCAGGTGTAGTGGGTAGGAGCGAGTTTACTTCAGATTACTCATTACTGCTTTCTGGTGTTATTCAATTAAATATTTAAACTATCCTTTATATGTTTCTATGGAAAAACATATTTTTGTCTTGTGGCTTGTCCTTGTGATTGTATACACCTTGAACTCATGAGAACTTTACTCATGTGACCTTTTTAACTCTCAGAGGATAAATTGTCTGAGGTTCTGAATAAAGTTGGCTATTGCACAAGACTTTATTTGGTTTCATGTTTTTCATTGCCATACTAGAAATGACAACTTCTTTGGCTTATCTTCCCTTTTTCCTTTTGTCTTCTTTTGAGAGAGAGGTCTTTTTGAGGCGAGTGAGCATTATTTAGGACTTTATCCACAGAATTGACAGCAGATGAGAGCATACATATGCTATTTGGTATGATGATTAAAGAAGTTCTATCAAGCCTTAATTTAGTATTTGTGAGTAAATTTTTCTATTTGTGAGACTATAGAGGATATAAAGTGTATTTTCAAAATGCTGTTCAATTTATTTCCTAATTCTAAGGGAAATAAGGAGAAATTTATGCAGAGACCTAATAAAAGGATGTGCACAGTGTATTTCCTGTCACCTCAGTGTGGGTTCAGAGGAAGTACTGTACAAGTCAGGGAAAATTATCATTTATCAGGTAGCACTTGATATGAGTCTTAAAACAGGGGAGGAATTTGTTAGAAGAAGGAGGTTATTGAAGAGGTAAGAACAATGGTGAATGTAGGCAGTATTATGAAATTAGAGATATCATGTTGGGCCTAAACACCATGAACTGGTAAAGTAGAAAGGTCTTTGAAGACACGCCCAGAGATTTAGGATGATTCTAAAGCTTGTCATGTTGTCAGTCAAGATTAGTCATCACAACAATATAACATGTAAAATAGAGAACCAGAAAAGCTAAATAAAAGAGCATGAGGAAGGACTGAATGCAGGTGATGGACACAAGTTTCAAAAGAGAATGTAAATTTAATTGCTGTTTTAGTTCCAATTCTGTCATGGATTTTTCATTTTGGTTGGTGGATAAATGCATGAAATATATTTTCTATTGAAATTGTAAAATTTAATGTGAAGATCCACAACTTCCATTCCAAATGCCTATTCTAACTGGATAGAGGGCCATTATTTGTATAAATTGGGATCTGATTAATTTGGTGTGTACTGATTTGAGCTATATGCAAGTTTTTTATAATAAAGTTTATAAAATAAAAATTATTAACTATCACAAATAATAATAGTAGAGACTAGAATAGGGCTTTCTCACTAATAACACAGGTTTTTGCTGTTGTTTGCTTTTTATTTGTCCATTGTGTACTGTAATTCTGGCTTTATCATAATAAGGACTACATGATGGAAGTTTTAAAACTCATGAAACACAGTTCCATAATGATCTTGGGTTGTGTCTGCAGTTCAGTCTTAAAATTTTGACCACAGTCTCTAGTTTTTCCATATAAGTTTCTACTCTGCTTGGATTGGGAACTTGAAACTACTACCCTTGTTAAATCTGTTAATTTGCAGCACATGAATTTAGTAAAGATTTGGGAGGCTTCATGCTTCATAGGTGAAGCAATGGTGATTTGACCTACTCACGCTACTTGCTTTCAAAAGTGTGATATGTGACTCATCATGGAATGCTACAAAATATGGATCATTATTGTTTGTAGTTCAGTAAACTTGGAATAAAGTTTTACATGGAGATTCTGGCATGGTTTTTCTAGTGAGACTTTCAATATGCTCGACTTTCTCTCTCTCTTTGTTTACTGATGCCTGCTGAGGATAAAATTGAATGGCAAAAATTCCCAAGTCCCATCCTGCAGACTATTCGTTGAGATATTTTCATTATCACAAACCAAAAATATTAGCAATGAAAAAAAACCCCACGAATTCCATGTGGTATACTTTACAGCTGCCATCCAACTGAAAAATCCCAAATACAGATGCTAATTGGAATTTTAAATGAATTATTAAAATAAAGATGATGAATATTCAGATAGGTTGCAATCAATAGTTCAGTAAATTATTGTTGCGAAGGTCTTTAAACCCTAAATGGGTAATAATGGAAAGGCTTAAAAATATGTCAAAACATTTCAAGATTCTTTTTATCCCAGTACTAACTCTAAAAATAAGTTAATAAATTTGTATATTTCTTTGTGTATAATCTTGTGTGTAATGAGCTTCTAGTTAAATACAAAATATCATAAATTATATATAATTCAATATAATAATACATAAATTATATATATATTACATAAATTATATATGTATATAATTATATTAGACTTAGATTTTACATACTTCGACCATTTCTATATACCTCCATATCTAAAGAAATTTAGACTTTATGTTTTCTTTAGATATTTTGGTCAGTAGTACAAACATCAAATAGAGTTGATCTTTACCAGGCTAGAACTTAGATGAGGCGAGGAGAGTACTAAGATGTAAAATAAAGACTCCAAAATACCCATTCCTGATCAAGAAAATTTTAATGTGCTGTTAAAATATTTAAATCAGTACAAAATTGACAAACCAAATGAACCTAAAAATTTAAGTTAAGACAGGATGAGTAGTAATGACTTTTACATTGGCTTCAGGCTTTGATACTCCTACTATCACACTGGTACAGACATGTTCTCTTGTCTCTGAAACTATAGATTTTTGAATTGTCTCCTTTAAATTGGTTTCAAGATCAGTAATTGGAGCAACCCATGTCATAGTCTATGAGAAGTTCCTCACCAGATGCCAATATCATGCACTTGGACTTCCTAGACTCCAGAACAATTAGCTAAATAAACCTCTGCTTTATAAATGATTCAGTCTGTTGTTTATTCTTAGTAGGAGAAAACAGCTGAGACACACAACTGGCTCTGAAACTAAAAACAGAAAGCAATAATACCTGAGAAGTGGAAAAAAATCCTAATAAACCATCCAGTTGTGTTATAACAATCACATTTGTTTATTCTTTTTAAATTAATTTGTACTTGGTAACTAGTGTCTCAAACGTACTCTGTCACAACAATTTTAAACTCTTTCTTATTTAAACAATCACCTTGCACCCACAGTATATCACACCCAAAGCAATATCTCATATTAAATAATATAATTATACAAAATTAATATGCTGATAATTCAAATAATTATTACATCTAACATTCTTGAAAACAGTAGATTGGCACTTCGATATTCTGAAGCTTTTATAATCAAGGAGAGAAAAACATTTTTTTAAACAATATATATATATATGTAATAGCCAAGGTAGGGAACCAGCCTATGTTCTTATCAATTGAACGCATGGAGAAATGTGGTTTATTTTTTTTTAATTTTTAAAATATGTGGATATTGTGTTTCTTTATCTTATGCCACAAGGTGATAGAGAGGCATACTGATGTCTTTTTACACAAGCAGCAGTTTCTGTTGAAGGTTATTGGAGAATCAGATGATTCAATGACTAATGAGCAGAATACAGAGATAATTAACTGAGAAATGTTTTCTTTCTGAAAATCCTTCACAAAGCATACTTCAGTTGCTATAAATATCACAATCAGAAGGTATTTATTAGACATGGTTCACTACTTTAATCAATTTAAAAGTAGTATTCTGAAATGTGCTAAATTGTTTTAAATTACAGTGTGGGATTGTGAACATGGAATTCAGGCATTGCCCGCACATGATGACAATTAGCTACAATGTCCAGCTACTTATACTCAGACATGAGGGCTTCAAGTCAACCCAGTGAAGTAGCAGCAAAAGTTAGAATTGCCTATACTTTCTGAGTGAAACAATCTGCTCATATTCACTTTCAAGTTGGAACATTCTGATGGGCTCTTCCTTAACCAAAAGAAGCAGCTGGTGCCTTTTGCTGGCACTTGAGGACCAGGCCAGTATCCTCACTTCTGTCTTTCTTCCATTGTTTTTCTTTTTTTACATCCCATGTCATTTGTGGTGACCCATGGACAGCAGACTTTTGGAATGGCTCTGCTTGAGAATCCTGGGAGGTCTGGATTCGGATTTACCTCTCTGAGAGAGGATTCATCTATGCATCTGCCGGATTCTAGAGTCACCTAAACCCTTTTGTAGAGTAGAAGTGAATGGCTAGCTCTTCTCAGGGCTGAGCTGAGGCCAGAATTCCCAGGAATGCCTTTAGCTCCTCAGACCATTTAAATGGTTCATATTTGCACCTGTGTTCACTCCCTACTACCCCTCTCACTGAGTGAGTTGACCACAGTTGTCTCAGGTTCGTGTACAGATCTGTTCCCACCACAGTATTTCCCTTTTAAAACCCAGTCTTGGTTTCCAGGACTAGCAAGTCTGCGTGTCCTTTGGAGACTGCTCTCTCTTCATTCCTTTCTTGTCAGTTTCTATATAGATTGGAAAGAATTTTTTTTATGCTTGGCTAGAATTTATGTGGTTTTTAGAAAGGCTTTTGTCATTTGTTTTCTGTCTCCAGAACATCTTGTCTGGCACAATTTCAAAACTGGAAACCACAATCATTATAAAAGAGAGTTAAGGGTGAATAATTCTTCTCTCTGCAATTCAATACATTCTGGATTGATGCCACACTTACATAGAAGCAAAAGGTTTTAGTGCATGTTGCTTAAAGTGTGTACTTAAGAACATGCATCTGTAGTGCTGTTTTTAGTGACTTCCAAAAGACAGAAATGGTTTAAATATCTGTTTTCTTCAATATAGTACTATTTGCTGTCTGTGATTATTGAGCATTTGCAATGTGATGAGAATGGTTAGCTTTTTAATTACATTATTTTTAGTTTCATGTGGCTACTACCATGTTATTAAAGAATGCATCTTTAGACATTATCATATAGAAGTTGTTCTCGTGGGCGAGAGAAATGATTTTGATTTATGTGGTATGGTGAATCATGCACAACAACATAGGTAGGAATTTGGAAATGGAGACTACAATAGGTAAATTAACTGAATTGGGGGAGTAAAACATTCTCAGCAGTTTTCAAGTGTGAATATCATCATATCACAACACATATCATTAGGCATCACACCTAATTACTACTTCAGTATGTCAGATGTGGGGCCCAAGTGTTTACATGTTTAAAAATTCTCTGGCAATACAAATCTTGATTGTCTAAATATAGTACTCACAAGAGCATTGGTCCAATTTTTCTGTAGAGGTTTCCTGCTGAGGACTCCAGACCTTTAGTCTATCTTCATGCCAAAAGATGGTAGTCCTACTTTCCCAGGAAAGGACACAAAACACCATCCAGAAACTAGACCCTTTGTTACTTTGGGCATAAGTAACTGTGTACCTTTGCATCCATGGATTTCTATATCTTGAATCTAGATAATTAATATTACTATTTTGTGACACTTGGAAAGAATTCTCCACTCACACCAGACCAAGCATCATAATTGAACAAGCAAATGATTCCCCAAAGACTAGCTTGTTGAAACAATCAATTCATTGGAATGTGGTTAAGGGGTTAATTGCAGAAGCTTGGGAGACTCAAAGACAACTGCATCCCCAGAAAACCTACCATCTCATGGGTGATGGCTCATGAAAGCTGTATATCTGCACATTTCCCTGCATAACTTGTAAGTAAGTGGTTCCACTGAGAAGTCTCTTTCACAGTAATAATTACTGCATTTTTAAGGTTGGGAAAGAGCCTTGAAATTTTTGCAAGGTTTCTGAGTCTCATTCTCACGTAGGGAAGGAATATTTCAGTATGGAGATAATAGCTACAACAAATCTAATATACAAGCAATTGGCAAATTATTGGTAATTTTTCTTGATGAAGAAAGTAGCTCAATATAGTTACTACTGTCAGCCTATGTATGGTGGGTCGAATAAGAATGGTCTCATGTAGACCTCATTTATTTCTCCTTTGCTGGGCTATCTATGTGTCACTCTTAGGGTCCTCCTTGTTAGCTAGCTCCTCTGAAGCTGTGGATTGTAGTCTGGTTATCCTTTGCTTTACATCTAGTATCCACTTATGAGTGAGTACATACCATGTTTGTCCTTCTGAGTCTGAGTTACCTGGTAGGATGAGATCTACATGAGCAAATTGGGAGTTGGGGGGTGGGTGGAGGGCAAAGAATGGGGGATGAAAACATAAGGAAATGGGAGGTTGGAGCTGGAACAGGGACAGAGTGGGAGAGCAAGGAAAGAGATACCGTGATAAATGAAGACATCATGGGAATAGGAAGAAACAGAGTGCTAGGGAAGTTCCCAGGAATCCACAAGGATGACCCCACCTTAGACTACTAGCAATAGTTGAGATCGTGCCTGAACTGGTCTACTCCGGTAACCAGATCAGTGAATACCCTAACTGTCATCATAGAGCCCTCATCCAGTAACTGATGGAAGCAGATACAGAGATCCATGGCCAGGCACCAGGCTGAGCTCCAGGAATCCAATCGATGAGAGGAGGGATTTTATAAGCAAGGAACATCGAGATCATGATGGGAAAACATACAGAGATGACCAGCAACACTAGTGGAAACCCATGAACTGTGGACCAATAGCTATGGAACCCCCATGGGACTGGACTAGGCCCTCTGGATACACAAGATAGTTGTTTAGCTTGAACTGTTTGGGGCGTCCTCAGGCAGAAGGATCAGGATCTGTCCCTGGTGCTTGAGCAGGCATTTTTGGAGGCTAGTACCTAAGGTGTGACACCTTGTGCAGCCTTGGTGCAAGGGGGAGGGGCCTGGACCTGCCTCAACTGAATGTACCAGGCCCTGCTGACTCCCCATGGGAGACCTTGACTTGGAGGAGGTGGGAATTGGGGGTGGGTTGGAGAGGAAGGCTGGGTGGGGGGCGGGAAGAGAGAGAAGGGGGGATCTGTGGTTGGTATGTAAAATGAATAGAAAATTTAATTACAAAATAAAAACCTAAATCCCCCCCTCCTCCCCCAAAAATGGTCTCCATAGGCTCATGTATTGAATGCTTCATCACTAGGGAGTGGCACTATTTGAAAGGATTAAGAGGTGTGACCTTGTTGAAGGAAGAATGTCACTGGGAGCTTGAGGTTTCAAAAGCCTATGTCAGACCAAGTTTCTCCCTCTCTGCTTGTGGTTGGGATGTAGTTCTCAACTACTTCTCCAGCAACACGCTTGCCATGTCTGCTGCCATGCTTCCCACCATGATGATAATGGAGTGAATCTCTGAAACCATAAACAAGTCCACAATTAAATGATTTCTTTCATGAGTTGCCTTTGTCATGGTGTCTTTCTACACCTATAGAGCAGATACAGATATAGACTAAGATACAATTTAATCTGTGATATTCTTTCATATTCATTTCAAAGGTGATCATTTTCTTTAGAGCTAGATATAAGCAGCTTTGTACTATAAAGTACAGTAATCTTATTATTTTTTTTTTTTGCCAGTGATTGTTTCAGGAGTTCAAACTTAACCAAACAGTGAGTGGATGTTGGTTTCATTATAAGATAGGGATCCATTATAAGTGTTATTTTTCTTCTTCTGGATTTGCTGTATCTGGATCTATTAACTGGAAACTCTCACTTTATCATGTTGCTCCTACTTGTTCCTCTGCTAGCCTTAAGAGTGTTACATCCAGGGGTTTTGATTAGCTTTGTTTTTTCTGCCAGATAAATAGTTAAACAGCAGGAAATATCTTCAGTACAACAGGTAGCAGTAGAGAACTTCCAAAGACACAAACATGAACAGACAGAATCAGCAATTGAAGAAAGGTGTTCCTTCAGCAAGCATGTAGATAGAGACACTCCTCAAAAGGAATGTAGGGGTTCAGGATGCCAAATACCAATTTTTCCTTCAGGGCTAAGAGTTTAAAAGTGTCTGAAGGATATTCCTCCCCAAATTTCAGGTTAGTCAGTTCAGAAAAGAAAGGATGGCTGATTGGCCCACAACTTCTATGTAAACATGTCTTGATCTAGCCTTGAGTTTGTTGAGCCAGACCATCAGCATGGGTCTTTCTGGTCAGAAGAAAAAGCTCATATGGCTTTTCTAAGGTACCAGGAATTTATATTAGGTTAGAAGAATGAGGAAGAAGCAAGCCATCTTGGAAATTCAGCATCTTTATTACCTAGTAGTGGCTGCTTTCCCTATTTGTCTTCCTATATGGGACTCTATTTTCAAGTCCCTCATGAGGACAGCAGATATAAACAAACAGCAACAACAACAAAAACCCAACAAAAACCACAAACAAACAAGAAATCAAAAGTAGGGTCATGATCCCATGAGGCCACTTACCTCCCAACCTCTTACATACCAACACTCCTTATAGATCAAGTCAATTCTGTTATTTAATGTAGAAATCCCCTTACATGCAACCTTCAGGGGCTTGTGATTAGAGTTTCCCTCCTCCTCCTCCTCCTCCTCCTCCTCCTCCCCCCCCTCCTCCTCCTCCTCCTCTTCCTCTTCTTCACAGAGCTGAATAGGAAGATCCTTTTTTCTTATTTTGCTATCAATTGAATGACATCAGGACTTAATTGAGGATATCCATTTTGGTACTCTTAATGGTAGTAACATGCAGTGGTGCTTACAGTAACTGGAGACACAGAGCTGGAGGACCACTGAGAGGCATCCCAGCCACCTATTTGCCCATAGAACTCTTTATAAAGATAAACCCTGCCATATTTTGTACATAATGATTTTGTGATGACAGCTTGTGCAAATGCTCTGTGGACAAACAAATCGATATCTGTCTCTTAGTACCAAGATAGAAATTTTAAGGAACATTGGTGAGATGCTGATGATCAGAACCTTATAGAAACTCAATTTTGCTTTGCTTATGAGATTGTGTCATGATTTAATTCCTAGGATTTATGAAGTTATCAAAGAAATGTCAAAATTGCAGTATTATTTCTTGTTCTTGGTGGCTGTACTCATATGTGACATCTTTTTTTTCCCCCACTCTGACCTCCCTACAGAACAAAATGGCAACAGATATGACCTATTCCCTGCCACACCCCAGCCAGATCAAATAACGGAGTAGAATAGATGGAAATAGAAACAATAGCATTGCCATAACCCCTGGCTGTATTTTTTTCAAATGAAAGAAATTCTTCCAATGTGTCCTTTGGTGTGATACAACACTAACCTTTAAAATGACCTTTCCCTTTTCTCTGACATTCTATAGACCAGGAAAAATAAATATAACTTGATGACATATAATGGCTTGTGGGTGAACAGGCTGTAGTAGCACAGCCATCTACAGACCGTCTCTGCTGTCACGAGCACCAGCATGATGATAAGGGACAGAAGTCCATAGCCAGCATGAGCTTTTTAAACTCTAAAGCTATCAAAATTAGAAATGGTCTATTTACCATATATCTGATCAAGTTCTTCTTAGACATTTTTCTACAAAAAAATCTCATGTTCTAATATACTATAAAATTGGGTGCTTCTTAATTTACCTCTCAGTTTATGATGCTTAGGGTGTGAACAAAGAATGGAAATTGAACAAAAAATATTTCATGGTATAACTTATTTTGTCACAAATTGTCACGTTATTTAAAATATTCACCACATACAACTGAATATGGATGGAGCGAATCAGTGTAATTTTGATATTCTTATGTTTTGGAGAACATTCTTTTAATTGTGCACTTCTGTCAATTCTGGGTCATTTGCTGCTTCCAATTATGCTCCACAATCGAGCTGTTACATCCAGAAATCTTCAAAGCTAAGTCTACGTACCTGTATCCTTTCACTGTGGATTTCCACAAATTTGAAAGTCTTTGGTTTCCACTTGCAGTTGCATAATAAGGACCACCATATCTCCATAGCCTCTGCATTCTCGCTGTGGATATTCATCTGCCTACTTAAATATTTCACAAGCACTTCACACCTAGCATCTTCAAAAATTAATTCAGGTCACCCCTCTCCAAACAAAGCAGTCATTTCAGTGATTGGCTCTAAAACTCAGTGGCTAACAGAGAAAACGTGGTGCTGTCATCTTCAGATCTCACACTTTCAACTACAATCTATTTTAAATACTTGGGTTTTTAGAAGCAGCTTATTGTTACAATCTATATACCATGCAGTCCACCCCTTTAAGGCACAAAATTCTTCATTTCTTAGTATATTCAGGCCTGCACAGCCAACACCATGATGTGCTTTTAGCACACCATGTTCCCTTAATTCAAAAGACCTTTACCTATTAACAGTGATTACTGTTCTCTCTTTCCTCTTCCAAATATAAAATCGTTTGTCAACTTTCTGTCTCTGTCTTTATGAACAGTTTCTAAGCACTTGATATAAATGAAGTATGATAGCTTACGGTCTTTGCGACTTTGATTTAGCTTGTTTTCAAAGTTCATTCATTTTATGCCTTGTATCATCATTTCATTGTGTTTCTTCACTACCCCAAATATTGAATGACTATAAATCATTTTAGTTTTGTTGATGGATATTTATCTGTTTCTATTTTTGAAATGCTACATATATGTGCCCCATTATTTTATGTTGCATTTTTTCATTTCTCTTGGTTGCAAGCATGGAAAAGGATTGCTAGGTTGGAAAGTAATTATGATTCACATTTTGAGTAATTACTAACCTAGTTGTCAAAGAAGCTGCAACTTTTTATACAAAAGTTTCTATTTCCTTACATTCCTGTTAGTGCTTGTCTTATTTTCTAGCTGTCAATAGTGAGTAGGAAGCCATTTTTGTGTAGTTTTGATGTGCAGTTTTCTAATGGATAATGATGTTATATTTCTTTTCATGTGTGTTTTGTTCATTTATATGTCTTCGGAAATCTGTGTTCAGACCTTCTGCTTTTAACGATTTAAGCATTAGTTTAATTGTAATTTTAATATCAAATTATTTGTTTTCATGTATTTAAGGCAAAATCACATGCTTTGCAAAAATGCCTTCCCACTTTGTAGGTTTTCTTTTCCTATTATTGATAATACCATTGTTATTGATACTTCATATTTTGATGCTACCTATTTCACTATTTTTTTTTATTGTCATCTGTGTTTTGGTGTCTCATCCAAGAAGGTATTAACACAAATTTCAACCATTGTCTGTGGTGATATATTTTATTTGTGTTTTAATAAATAAAGCTTGCCTGGAGATCAGAGGAAATAGCAAGCCATTTTATGTAAACAAAGAAGTCAGGCAGTGGTAGGACACGCCCTTAATCCTATCACTAAGCAGGCAGGATCTTTGTGTGCTCAAGGCTACACTGGAAACAGAGCCAGGTGTGGTGGCGCACACCTTAATTCCAACACTAATTAACCATAGAGGTTATGGTTAATTAACCATGGAGGTCTATACAGACAGAAAGTGACAGAGCTGTGTAGGAAGAGGAAGTGATGTAGCTGGGCTAAGAGAGCCAATGAAAGAACAGAACAGAAAAGGCATATAAATGTGAGTATACAGGAAGAAGGTCTCTTTGGAAGCTGCAGAGTTGGTAAGGTGAGGTTAGCTCTTGGTTTGTCCTATTCAGCTGATCTTTCCCTCAGGCTTTAACCCAAATTTCTAGTTCCATGTTTTTTATTTATTAAGACCATTTAGAAATTTGTCTACAATTGTCACTGATGTTTTTCTTGGAATTTGCAGTTTTAGCATTTGCTCTTTGATTTATGATCCCTTTTAGGTCACTTGTGTATGGAATTAGCTAGAGGTCTTTCCATCCCTCCCTCCCCCTCCCTCCCTCCCTCCCTCCCTCCCTCCCTCCCTCCCTCCCTCTTTTCTTTCTTTCTGCATATAGACACTTGTCTCAGTACTATTCAGGAAAATATTTTATTTGGTATTGCATTTTCTTGGCATCTTTGGCATCTATCAGTAGACCACATTGGTTTTATTTCTCAGCTATCACCTGTGTTCCTTTATCTACACATTGTTTTTTTAAAGAAAATTATACCATGTTTTGATTAATGTACTTCTGTAGTAAGTTTTTGAGTCAGGAGTATGAGATGTCTAACTATGTTTTTGTTTTTAAAAGAATATTTTGTTTTTAAGAGATTATTTTGATCAAACTATGTTTTGTGTTACAAAAATATTACAGTGTCAGTCTGTTAATTTCCTACATAGCCACTTAAGATTTTGTTGAAGATTTTACTGAATCTATAGATCAATTTGAAGAATACTAACACCCTAATTCTGCTATGCTTGCTGATATCTGATCAGAACATACCTTCCCATTTTTTTATGTCTTAATTTCCTTCAACAGTGTTTGGTAATGTTAAATATACAAATATTGGAGTCCTTTCATTCATTAATTGTGTGTGTGTGTGTGTGTGTATGTCTTTTAATTCTTCTTTGAAAATATTTTCTTAATTTTATTCCCAGAATGCCCCTTGCTAGTATACAGAATTTGTATACTAACTTTGAGTCTTATAACCCTAAATATTTGAAATTGTAAATCCTGGTTCTTTCTTTGGGACTCTGTGTTCTCTCAAAATTTTTAACTCTTAACTACTTTATTACTCTTACTTTTGTTTTTTTCTTTTTATTCTATCAGTTAACTTTTCTCTTTAGAGTGTATATTTAGCCTTTCTTTTACTGGATAATCTCTCAGGCTATGAAACTCACATTCCATTTTTTGCTTTTTTAAATCACTATTCTTACTTCAACTCTGCTCCTTCCAGTTCTGAAAATATTGCTCATTGTTGTGGTTTTTTGTTTGTTTGTTTTTTAAAGAGTTTTGATCAAGGCACCCGCTTAAAATTCTTAGCAACATCTCATTGTTCATATGGTAGGGGATGAAATGATCTTGATATTTCAGGAGTCCTCCATAGCATATCCCTGCCCTCATCTCCAGGCCACAGAGACTCTTAATTTTCATCCTTTGATCACTAGTCAACTGTCTCTTGTCCTAGATCAAGTTCTCCTTCATTCATAGACAGACCCTGGGTACATGGGACTCTCTTCCCTGAATGCCCTTGCTCTCCTTATGCCTGGACAACTCCCCATCATCTGTCAGATCTTGAGATGTTTCTTATTGCCCCTATGCTAGTGTACTATCTCCTTAATTTTCACCCCCCTGATGCCAGTACCATTTCCACACCCATTCTTTTATTTTATTTTATTTTTTTATTTTACAATACCATTCAGTTCTACATATCAGCCATGGATTCCTTTGTTCTCCCCCCTCCTGCACCCTCCCCTTCCCCTCAGCCCACTCCCCATTCCCACTTCCTCCAGGGCAAAGCCTCCCCCGAGGACTGAGATCAACCTGGTAGACTCAGTCCAGGCAGGGCCAGTCCCCTCCTCCCAGGCTGAGCCAAGCAACCCTGCAGAAGCCCCAGGTTTCAAACAGCCAACTCATGCAATGTGCATGGTCCCACTGCCTGGATGCCTCCCAAACAGATCAAGCCAATCAACTGTCTCACCCATTCAGGGGGCCTGATCCAGTTGGGGGCCCCTCAGCCATTGGTTCATAGTTCATGTGTTTCCATTCATTTGGCTATTTGTCCCTGTGCTTTATCCAACCTTGGTCTCAACAATTCTCACTCATATAGACCCTCCTCTTTCTCGCTAATTGAACTCCCGGAGCTCCACCCGGGGCCTAGCAGTAGATCTCTGCTTCCAGATCCCTCAGTCATTGGATGGGGTTTCTAGCACGACAATTAGGGTGTTTGGCCATCCCATCACCAGAGTGGGTCAGTTCGGGCTGTCTCTTGACCATTGCCAGCAGTCTATTTGGGGGTATCTTTGTGAAATTCTGTGGGCCTCTCTAGCACTTTGCTTCTTCCTATTCTCATGTGGTCTTCATTTATCATGGTCTCCTATTCCTTGTTCTCCCTCTCTGTTCTTGATCCAGCTGGGGTCTCCCGCTCCCCCAAGCTCTCTTTCCCTTAACCCTCGCCCTCCACACCCATTCTTAATACATGTAGTTGGGAAGTTGTTGGTTTTAGTGCTTAAAGACTGTTTTATTAAAAGACATAACAAGATGGTAGTGTTTGTTTCTTTAATTATTACCTGGTCCCTAGACATGTTTCAGAAAAATGTACTAAATAAGTCAATCTTTATTATGGATTTTGCAAAGTAGAGGAAGACTACGAGAGTACAATGACTTCTGTGATCATTGGAGGCATGACCTGCAGTGGCATCTGCAAGCTTGTTAACCCCACGTATCATAGCATTGTTCTCTCTGCTCACAGGCATCTAATTAGGAGCTTTAAGGTTCAAGAACTTTCTATTGTGACATTAAAATGCATCTTTAGAAACATTTGCTCTTGTCTCAAGGAAAATATCTAATTATTTATATCATTTTTGTTTAGAACTCTTCTTAGCAGAGCCACTAGTGGAAATGTCACCTCCAAAAGAGCAAGATCTTAAGTTTCTTAAAAACTGTATGACTGTTTCAAATTATTTAGCATTTGTGAACCTCCATAAAAAGTATAGCATCATTCGTTGTTCATAAAAATCCATAAAAGTCCTAGTTTCTTTCTCTTTAATCCACTTCCCTCCTATCATCTCTAATCATTATGATTCTCAACAAAATAAACACTGGTTCAACTAATTTATAATTGTTGGAACCGGTGACCTTCAACATGAAATGCAAGCATATAATGAGTTATGAGCATATTCTATTGGATTCCAAGGAAATTTGATACCCTTAATTTATGCACATTTTATGTAAAAGTGAAGACATTAGTTTATTATATAAATGAAAAGATTAATGCAGGTGGTTTTAGATGCATTAGTACATTAAAATGTGTATATTGGATTGCAGTAAAAACTAACCTGTATATAAAATGGACAAGTTTAAATAGATTTCTTTAAAGAGACCTCAGGTTGAAGATAACTGCTGGAGCTGGGACTTCCATTTTTGGACATGCATTTAGTAGGTCAGAAAGAAAAAAAACAAGCATTGCATTTTAATCACATTCTTTCATACTATGTGAAATCCACTTTTAAAATAATTAACACTTATTTAAATCTTTTTTGGAAAAGATGGCATTTTTTTTCAAAGTGAGAAATAATCAGTTGTCAATGAGTTAAAAATTAAAGGTATATATTTTAATGTTATGGATTTTGTTGAACAAATATATTATTCATAAAATGTTTCATTGCTCTTCACATCAAAAGCTGTGGGATGAAGAGCAGTGGTCTTCTTCAGAGCACACCAATTAGTTGTCCAGTACCAATGATCAACCCTGAAAACACACATTCAAGTAACATTATATGGAGCCAGTGGGTTATATTTTGGATAAATATAGATGTACAAATATGTTCATGAAAGCAGTAACAATTATTGAATAAAAAGGTAATGCATTTTAAGGAGAGTGGCAAGGGGCGTTTGGGAGAGTTTGGAGTGAGAAAAGGTAAGGAAGAAACATTGTAATTAAAATATAATCTGAAAATTAAGCAACAACAAAATAAGCCTCTAGAAAACATCTCTAAGAGGAACCTAAGGATAACCATAGAAAGGTTATAGAAATTTATCAAGGGCAATTCTCAACAAATATTAGCCTAATTATGTGTACACACACACACATATACACACAGCACATACATATAGATATATAGGTATATATGTGCATGTTTGTTTGTATCTAATTTTCGTTTCTTCCACGAATATTTAAATGTTTCAGGTGTTTTGTTTTTAGCTAAACTGTTAATGACAGTTCTTAGGCCCAAGTATTAAGATACGTTCTACTTAGTGTGGAACTTTGGTTGATATAACAGAACTATTGAAATATTCATTTATGCTAAGGAACTTTTGCATGATTAGTAAGTAAATTATTTTTAAAATATTTTGTTTCCATTTGAAGATTTATATGTTGTGAATATTTTAAAAATTTGTGTTATGTTAGCATCACTGTATACAAATATGGTTTTAAATTAAAAAAATATACAATACTTTAGAGTCATGGCAATTATTACCATTCTTAGTTTTTCTTCTGAAGGGAATGAATTCCAAACAATCTTGTAAAGACATTCTCATTGTACAGCTATGGGAAAACATATTTAATCCTCTTATTTTTCTCCAAGATGCATTTAAGTTTATTAGCCTCCGGTTTATTATTGATTCATGAAGCATCTGGCTTTCTTTTTGACTTTTGCACTGGGTTGCTCCTTCCATCTTAGTTAGGATCGCCTTCTTATTGCTTGAGTGTGCAAGCATTTTTACATTCTTTCATCTCTTTGAGCAGACCAGTTCCCAGACAGGGAGCATCTAATTGGCTAATCCCTCAGGCAGGGAGACAAACATAGCACACCGCTGCAGGTCACTGGAACAGGTCTCCTGATATCCATTACCCCTGAGGATCCAGTTGAACTATATTTCTTCTGTGAAGGCTGCTCTGAAATTGCTGCCATTGTTAGGCAAGCTTTACATTAACAAATAACACAAATTTGCACAAATGTATTCAATCCAATATCTTTTGGTAAATGCCCCAAATAAATGTAAGTGCCAAGGCTATGTTAAAAATTTCTCATTATTCCTCTCCCCTCTTTCCAAAGGTTTTGGGCAGCTTGTCTGCTAAGACAGTCATATTTTTAAAATGTTCACTGAGCAATTTGTTCTAGACGTTTTGCCATATTTTGGTGTGATTTAAAAGACGTATGTGGAAACATGAGTTCAACAAAGCTCATGGATTAAAAGAAATGACTGGCAGAGAAATATTTTTACACACCAACAATGCTGTAACTGAAACATTTATTTAAATTTAATAAGGAAGCATTAGAGAAGATTCCTCTTTATTCTGTTTCTCTTCTCAGGGTAATGTATGCTGACAATTTAGCATAACGTCACATACACTATGCTCTTTTAAAAGGAGTGATTGGATCTCTGACCTGCTTTGTAGCATTCTTTTTTTCGACACAGGCCTTCTCCGTGTAGTTTTGGTGCCTGTCCTGGATCTTGCTCTGTAGACCAGGCTGGCCTCGAACTCACAGAGATCCATCTGGCTCAGCCTCCTGAATGCTAGGATTAAAGGTGTGCACCACCACAGGCTGGCTGTAGCATTTTACAAGAATGAAGAAATGTATAAACATGTAAAATCATTTAGCTCCTTTATTCTTTTTCAAAAAGTTATATATATATATATATATATATATATATGTTATATGTATATATATGTGTGAGTTATATGTATATAACACACACATAATGTACTTGCATATACTTATGTGCACCATGTTAATGGCAGTTATCTGGGAAGAAAAAAAAGAGATCATCATATCTCTTGGAACTAGAGTTACAGTTGATTATGAGCTGCCAAAATCTAATCTAACCTGGGTCCTTTGTAAGAACATCAAATGCTCTTAATACCAAGCCATCTCTCCAGCCATTAGCTTATTTATTTGCAGGGTGTCAAAATCCATTCTAATTATTGCTATTTCTTAAATAGATATTTGGATTAACCACCAAGCCCTCTCTCCAGCCACTAGCTTATTTATTCTCATGGTGGCAAAATCCATTCTAATTATTACTATTTCTTAAATAGATATTTGGATTGAATATTTTTAAACTATATGGCAATAGCCATCATGTCCACATAGCTTTCCATTAGCATATTCTAAGTGCTTATGATAGAGTTTTTATTGTTGTTTATCAAGTCCAGTATCCCATTACCTTGTAAATCATCAGAGAATGGCCATTGCCACAGGTAAGATTTTGAAGCAGAAAGACCAAAAGGCTGATGCCATCAGAAAAGAATCTCCTCATTCTTCCCTTCCACTCAGATCCTAACTTAGACACGTGTTTAAATTGTTGGCAGCTTATTATGGCCAGAAGGAAACGACTTACTTTTAAGGTGAAAAGAAATCTGAAAAGTGCAGAAAACTCAAAATAGCACTTACCTTTAAGATAAGTGAAATTCATTCAAATTTAAAGCATGGTTACCCTTTTGATTAGTGAGTTGCAATCTACAAAACATGTGGTAGCACTTAAAGAAAGGATGCCATGTTAAAAAAAAACAGCTATAGCTATGCGCAAGTGTGGTGTGAAAAGTATAGCACAGTTTGAAATGTTTTTTAATGCCAATTTAACCATTTAAAGAAAAAAACTTGATATTTTCACAGTAAAATGTTAAATTAACTAGAAAGATTTCTTTTCTTACTAATACTAAACAGTTTTTATATATGATGACTTTAGGGAAGTACGCTGGTCTATATGAGTCAAAAGAAGAATAAATTAGACTTATAATTATCAGAATCTTATCAAGTTAAATGAAAGTATAAAATTATTTTCAAATCAGTTATGTTCTGATTTTTTAAGAGAGATAATCACACTTTATATTGTGCCTAGATAGCAAAGGCAAATTTTAGATGGGCAGCTGTAAAATTTTTAGTATATTTTTTCTTTTCTTGTTTATATTTAGTCTTTGAAGTTGCCTACTTAATTCATCTTGCTTTGAAGCATTGTCTCAGATTCAGTGAAAGGATTTAGCTGGAAAAGAAATGTTTGGGAAATAAGACAATGTTCCAAAGAAACTGAAGTTCGGTGGATACAGAAATATATTTTGGAGCAATAATAAGCAAACTCTAGGACAACAGCAAGAAGCAAAGATACATACATACATACATACACACACACACACACACACACACACACACACACGCACACACACACACACACACACACATATATATGTATTCTTACATACACACACACACACACACACACACACACACACACACACATATATATATATATATATGCACATATATATTCCATAGCAAACCTTGTTTGTGCTCATCACCTCTCACATTTGTTAGCTGGTAAATTTCTTATACAAGGAACATATGAGCTCATCTGCACTATGGTTATGTGCTTTAATAGCTTAGCAGTACTTGGGGGAGGCTTCTGAGACTCCAAAGACAGAGTCTCCATAGGAGATGAGTTTCCTTCTGCGCTATCACAGAGCACAGCCTTATTCATTTTCATGTTCAGTCATGGACAGTCTCTCTGATGAACCAAAGGAGAAGAGAGTGTCCATCTAGTGGAATACTCTTCCTTAATAGTGTATTAAATCCACATAATCTCAGTCTGCACAATAAAGTACACTTTGTTCTTCCGTTTTTTTTCTTTAGCATTTAGAACTTACTTGAATTATTCAAGTTATATTTTGGAGGACATTTACCACTTTTATAATTTCAATGAATCTTATTAGAAATCGGGTTTGTTCATGTTCTTCAGAGTGTTATTTGAATGGTAATTGTGATTATTGAAAGTGAGTAGATGAGTGTTTCTTAACGATCTTGAGTATTTGTAGAACTGGTTTAAGAAGGCAACATCATAGGCAAGTGTTTAAATATGAAGGCATGTGGTGGAGCCTGCAGGGAGCATGATTTCAAAATGGTGACTTGTAAGGTTGGGCATCTCTTTCTAACTGAAAAGTTTGGCATCAGGTATTAGGAATATGTGTCTTTTAGCAAGGTGGTGTAATACTTATGCCTATCTTTCCTCTATGAATTTGTCTCCTTTTTAAGGAACTAATTCAATGAATATGGCTGTGGGCTCACTTGCTGTGTCTGCTGGCTTCCTTCAGTTTTCTTTTCCTCTAATTTAATTTTATATTTGCTGATGCTACAAAGAATTTTTCAATTAATTTTTTCATTTATTTTACATATGGACC
>CABHPR010057416.1:0-10333 GCA_902168415.1 Peromyscus melanophrys | reverse complement strand
CCCCCCCCCCCCGACTGCACATAATAAACAGGCGGGGTTCTGCGTTGCGGCGGTAGCAGACCCTTTCTGATCCTAGCTTTACTGTACACGTGTCTGTATCCTTGTCCTTTCTTCATTCCCTCACTGGCCCTAGTCAGTGTTCCAGGAGACAAGGCAAGAATGCCTTCTACAGTTTGATTTTTCAGTGCTGGGGATTAATCCCAGGGCCCCATGCATAGAAAGTGAGTGCTCTACCACAGACTGGACCGACATCCCTGGCCCGACTCTCACCACTCTTGAAACCCCAAGACAGGGTTTCTCTGTGAAACAGTCCTGGCTGTTCTGGAACTCACTCTGTAGACCAGGCTGGCCTTGAACTTACAGAGATCCACCTGCCTCAGTCTCCCAAGTGCTGGGATTAAAAGTAAGCACAACTACCATCCAGCTTTTCATAATTTTTTTCTTCCTTCCTTCCTTCCTTCTTTTCTTTCTCTCTCTCTCTCTCTCTCTCTCTCTCTCTCTCTCTCTCTCTCTCTCTTTCTTTCTTTCTTTCTATCTCACTGTTCTTGTTTGACACAAAATTAGAAACCCTAGCTTTGCAATTAAAAGGAAAAAAGGGAGTATATATTGAAATTAAAAACAGGATCCCTATTTTGAGATGGCATAATTATTGACATGGAAAATCCCAAGTAATCCATACAAAAACTCTTAGAACTAATAAATGAATTTAGCAAAGTTGGATTCATCGGCTAACACAGAAAGACAATTACGTTTCTATACTAGTACTAACCGTGTGGGAACCAACTTAAAAACACATACTACCATTTCCAACTGCTCCAAAGAAAACAGCACTGCATGAATCAGGGATAGTGGGGCACTTGTCATCCCAGCACTTGGGAGGTAGAGGCAGGCAGATTAGAGAGAGGTTTAAGGTCATCCTCAGCAGCATAGCTCATCTATCCAGGCCAGCCTGGATGCTTGAGATTCTGTCTCAAAGAAAAAAAAGAAGCTTTCACAGAATGTACATTTTGCTGAATGTCACTCAATGCTTAGGAAGATTCTGTCTCAAAAAAAAATTTCACAGAATGTACATTTTGCTGAATGTCACTCAATGCTTAGGAAAGAAAGCCAAGAAGGTATAAATAACTAGAAAGACATGCTAAGTTCACGGGCTCAACACAGTAAAGACATGAATTCTTCCGAAATTTGTTTATAGGTGTAATGCAATTCCTATCAAGAGCTCACAAAGGTTTTTGCAGATAGAGGATCGTATCTAACATTTAGGTGGAAAGGGACTAGGCCTTAAAATAGCTAAAATAATATTGAAAAAAAAGTAAAGTGGGAGAAACCGCTTTACTCAGTGGTGAAGGCCTAGTATACACCTGTGTTAACCAAGATGACGTGGCATTATGGAATATATAGATATAAAGACCAATGGAACAGAACAGAAAACTCAGAAACACACCTATAAACTGTGCCTGACTGATTTTTGACTAAGGTGCAAAAGCAATTTGATGGGAGGATAATCTATTCAACAAATGGTCCCCAGTCAATCAAATGCACAGGCCAAAAAAAAAAAAAAGTTTTGATCTAAACCTCATGCCTTAGAGAAAAAAATGAACTCTGAACTCCACTAGGCATAGTAGCAGATGTCTGTAATGCTATTCAGGAGGCTGAGGTGGAGGATCACAACTTTGTGTCCAGCCTGGGAAACTTAATAAGACAAAACAAAAATGAAAAGTGTCGGAGATGCAGCCCTGTGATAAAGAACATGTCTGGTGTAGTCAAGGCTCTGGCTGTTAACTCCTGGCACCAGGGAGAAAAAGAAGAAAAAAATCAACTGAAAATATATGATAAGGCAAATGTAAACATGAGCTTACCAAACTTTTAGGGGAAAAATGAGACAAGTCTTTGGAACGTAGAGTTAAGCAAAGGATGAGCCATAAAGGAAAAATTGATCAACTGAACCTGAGAATTAATTCTTTCGAACATATAAAGAGAATGAAAAGATGAACTGGAGTGGGAGGGTCTAGAGAGATGGCTCAGTGGTTAGGAGCACTGGCTGTTCTTCCAGAGGACCTGGGTTCAATTCCCAGCACCCACATGGCAGCTCCCAACTGTCTGTAACTCCAGATCCAGGGGATCTGACATCCTCTTCTGGCCTCTGTGAGCACCAGGCACACAAGTGGTGCACAGACATACGTGCAGGCAAAAGACCATATACATAAAATAAAATAAATACAATAAAAGCAAAATAAAAATAGAGTAGGAGAAAGTCAACTGCATATCCAACAAAGGAGTGGTAACTACCTCTCAAAGCTCATTAAAATCCCAGCAAAACCTAGCTCTTGGGAGGTAGAGGCAGGCAGATCTCTGTGATTTAAGGTCAGCTTGGTCTACTTATCAAGTTCCGAGTCAGCCAGAGCTACATAGTGAGACTTGGTCTCTGAAAACAAACAAAACCAAACAAACTCAGTTAGACAATGGGCAAAAGTCATAGGAGACATTTCATTGAAGAGGGCATGTAGATGACCAATACACCCAAAAGATGAAAATACTTTCCAAGTTATCAGCGACTAGGGAAATGGAAGTCAAGACTGTCATGTGTAGCAGAATGGCTAGTGATCACACAAAGTGTTGGTGAGGGTGTCAAGAAACCCAATCAGCCATCCATTGTTGGGGGGATCATGAGAGGGTACAGGCATGCTGGAATAGAGTGTGGCTATTGAAAAACTAAGCATGCAATTGCCAGACGATACAGCAAATGAACTCTCGGGCATTTGTCCCAGAAGAATGAAATACATATTCACACACAAACCCATTTCCTGAGTGCTCAGAGTTGCTTTATTTCATAATGTCTCTACATTGAAATCATTCCAGCTGTCCTTCCACAGGTGCATGGCCAAAATGAATGGGTGCATTCGGGTCGTGGACTGCTACTCAGCCATGAAAGGAACAAATTGCCACTCGATGCAACAACTCTTCCGCCTTTTTGGAATGAGGAGGCTTACCCTGGGCCACTGTATGTTGCAAGTTTGTAACTTGGTTTTTGATTTTACAGTAGCTTCCAGTTAAAAGACCCCTTTGAGTCTCAGAATAGGCTATGGACTTTCAAATAGTGTTGGAACTGTAAGACTATGGGGACTTTTCTGAGTTGGACTAAGTGATTTTGCTTTATGAGTTGACCATGAGTCTCTCAAGGAAGGAGTGGACTGTTATGATTTCAGTGTGAGATATCTTCCACAGGCTTATATATTTGAACACTTGGTCCCAGATGGTGGCACTGTTTTTGTAGGCTGTTGAAGCTTTAGGAGGTAGGGTCTCTCTGGGAGAAGTGGGTCACTGGATAGTGAGTCCGCTTTAGGAGGTAGGGTCTCTCTGGGAGAAGTGGGTCACTGGATAGTGAGTCTCGAAATGTATAGCCTGATTTTGCTTCCTACCTTCTCTCTGCTTCCTTACCCACCCCGATGTGATCAAACTCCTGTTGCAAAGCCTTCCCACCATGGTGGACTGTATCCTTTTAGCCACAATCCCAAGTAAATCGAGTAGATGCAAATACCAAGAGGTAGTATGAAGGAGTTCTTTTTTTTTTTTTTTTTTTTTTTGGTTTTTTGAGACAGAGTTTCCCTGTGTAGCTTTGCGCCTTTCCTAGAACTCACTTGGTAGCCCAGGCTGGCCTCGAACTCACAGAGATCCGCCTGCCTCTGCCTCCCGAGTGCTGGGATTAAAGGCATGCGCCACCAACGCCCGGCTTGAAGGAGTTCTTAATGGTAATGAGACAGTTCTTGGTGGTAATGAACAGCTCAGCATCTCAACTGTGGAGAGGTCTGTAGTCGTCAACATTTAGAATCACCTGAAGATGAACATCTGGGTGTGCCTGTGAGGGGTTATTTTGATTAGATAAAATGAGGTGGAAAGACCTGCCCATTCTGGGTAGCACTATTCCCTGGGCTGGGATCCTGAACTGTATAAAAAAGGAGAAAGTGAGTTGAGCACTAGCATTCACGGCTCTCTTCTTCCTGAGACTCAACGTGACCAGCTGTTTTGGTTCCTGCCACCTTGACCGCCCCACCATAGTGGACTGTACCCTTAAACTGTGAGCCAGAATAAGCCTTTCCTTCCTTAAGTTGCCTTAGTCAGGATATGTTGTCACAGTAGCAGGCAAAGTAACTAAGACATGAATCTTCCAAGTGTTAAATTACTGTGGTGCCTTGGATGATAAAGCTATGATGATTTGCTCATGTTTGTGACTCTAGAGTCATTTGTGTGGATAAATGAATTTGGTGATCACTCAAAATCCTGTGAGCAATTGTTTCCTTAGTGGAGGGGCTGAGTGTATGTGGGAGACCCCTTACTGCAGCCCAGTTAGGCTGTACTGGGTACACCATTGGACTTGCCCTCTTTGATCCCCCTTGCTTGCTTTGATCAGCTTGCTCAGACTTATCAGAACCAAACTTCATTTTTTCAGAATTTTTTTTTGAGCCAGATGCTAAGCTGTTGGTAGCTTAAAACCAGCTGTGGTGGGAACGTTTACACCACAAAGAGTTTTTGAGAAACAGTACAAGGCAGGGCACCCCCATACACACACCAGAACTGGTTCTTACATTTCCCAGCACAGGACCAATTAGAAATACTGAATTTCAGTACTTGGAACATGTAAACAGAGAGGCCCTGGACCAAAGGGGCGAGAGTGAGCCTTATGGTTGTGCAAACCCTCTGTATTTTGCACTGGGTGATAGTCACACACGTGTCCACATATGGAAAAGCTCACTGGCTGAATCATTATGACCCAGTGTGCGTTATGCTATTCACTGTATGTGCCTTCCTCAAGAAAACAGAAGCCCAGATCATGCAAAGAGCCGTGTCTGATGCCAAGTGCCCCTTGCAACACCCCACTTATCAGAATGCACGGGTCAACTCAGACATGGGATCAGCATCCTGGATGATGCAGCTAGGCAAATAAATTTTTTTTTGGCACAGGAACAAGCAACACTAGGCCACAGAGCTGCTGGCACCAGGGATCCAAGCCTCTTCTCATGTCTCAGCTGTGTCACAGCCACCACCAGCTCTCACCTCTGTTGTCCCTGCCCACTGGCTAGGAATGGTGCGATTTGCCAGCGGGCAGCATGACTCACCTCTTGGAAGGCCATTTTTCTAATTAAGGGGAGAGATGGATGGATATTTTCCCATACTTGGGCAGAAGCCTCATTCACTTGGATCCTTTTACTGGAATTACTCAGCTTTACATTGAAGGGATGGCATTTTTCCACATTAAAAAATAATAGTATATGAAAACCTTTAGCTTCCCTCAAACAAACAGAGTTGGGTACAAACAGGCTATGAAATAAAGTACTACCCCCCCCACACAGACAGACAGACAGACAGACAGACACACACACACACACACACACACACACACACACACACACACACACCCACCCTCACAAGACAGAACAATCTTAACCGAACTACTACAAAGTCTCTCAGATTCTCTATTGATCTCGAGGACACAGGCAGACTTTCAACCTTCCTGATGTGAACCCTCACTTTCCCTGCCCCTATCTTCCTACTGTGCAGCTGAGCCATTTGCTTGGGGGGCGCTGCTTAACTCTGCAAAGGATTGATGAATCCCAAGGTCACTAGCGAGTGGGCAGAACACAGGCAAGGACAGCAGGCTTCCCTGAAGGAACTAGAGGGTTCATCTTGGTGACATCCCATCACCAGGAGGCAGGAGCAGCCACAGTGGGATGAAAGGTATGCAAGGATAATCAAATGCAGCGCTGTCATAGCCTTGGGAAAGAACATGCAGTTGTCTACTCCTTTCCAGGCTCAGAAATAACCTCTTAGGTGAGCAGCAATGTCCTCGAGAGGGACACTAGTGGTGGCAGCCATGCTCCTAGGGGGCTAAGAACCCCACCAGGGAGGCAGGGGGTGACCTAGCCAGCCCCAACCAGCTGTCTGTTCAGGACACCCAGGTGGCTCTTGGATAAGGTAAATGGGGTCCAGACTGCTTGAGTTGCACCCACAGTAGGTTAGGCTCCATGGGACGTCTTCTGGGGTTTGATTTCAACTTGCATACCTGACCGCAGGCAAGGCTCTTAGTTTCTAAGGATTTAGGTTTGTATTTCACAGAAAGGAGCTTTAGTGCTTTTAGCTACAAGAGGGGTGCACAAAGGAAGAGACAGAGAAGACAAATTGGGCTGGTGACAGAGATTCAAGGGGAGCCCGAGACTTTTTAAGCTCTGGCGTGCCTATCCCTCCATATTTCAGGACACATTATTTGTGTAGTTATTCAGCAATTGGATGCCTGCTAGATGCCCATTGGTGCTCATTGCTGGTGTGTGTCTGGGGCCACACTAGCTTCCCAATATGGCAGCTGATTCTTCTACTTGGGCTGTTTCTCCACATCCCTTCTCTGCCTTTCCCTGTTTACCCAGCCTGTGTGAGAAAAGAAGAACTAGCTTCCAGTGTCCCAAGATGCTCTGATAGGGACATAGTAGATGCTGATGCTGTTGGCACTAGAATTGGTACATCTCATACAACAGCCGTCTCTCCTGAAAGAGACTTGGGCCTGGTCCCTGAACAGTACCTGGCCACACAGGACCTCAAGGTCAGAGAGCCTGCCGAGATTGACAAGCTCCTCCTGAGTCCTCTCACACAGAGGGGGCTGACCCACTGTCTCTGGTCACTAGGGGTAATGCGAGACCCCAGGTCAGACCATCAGAATCGTATATGGTCCAAGCATTGCTTGTACCGCCAAGAACATCTGACAGCTTGACTCTTGGTGAGTCGAGTGAGTTGTTGTAACTTGGACAGAGGCATGCTGGCTGCGATCACAGCCTCCTAGAACGCTCAAAGAAGAGGTGCAGTTGTCAGTACTGACTCTGGAGTGCTCCTTTGGTTGTGGAGAAATTTGTTGTGACATAGAAGGGTGGTGTCTGGGGATGCATGCCCGTGTGTGTGTTAGGAACCCACCCTCACCCCCCCGAAAAGGCCTGACCAAAGCACAGCAGATGTCTAACCCCAACCAAAGAGCCTTGAGATTCAAGGCTGAACTCTTAAAGCCACCAGCTCGGCTGAACTCTTAAAGCCACCAGCTCGCACTAGGACCAGAGAACAACAAATGAACACTAAGGGCCTGCTCGCCTTGCCCTCTGCTCAGGGCTGCACTGGGGTAGGGAAAGATGCCGAGCTTCATGACTTCAACCTAGAGAGCTGAGTGGGCCTTCCAGAGGCTTCAACACCCTGCCTAGAAACAAATCCCTCTGCAAGGCATGGTGGCCCAGGCCTGTAATCCCAGCCCTTGGGGCAGGAGGATGGTGAGTTCCAGAGCAGCCTGGGTTATATAGTGAGTCTTTCTATGCAATAGTAACAAAAACCGAGCCCATCTTCTGAGTGTTCTTGCTGCAGAGCTCAGCTTTCTACACTACCAAGCTCCCACGCATTAGGGGTTTGGTAAGCAACTCAAGGTGGAAATGGGCCAAGACTAGGCTTTTCTATGAGCCTAAGGATGCCTGAACACAGAGACCCTGGTGGAGTCACCAAAGTCCACCCATCTTCCTCTCACCTATTGCCAAGGGTCTTGGAGGCCCTGGAACCCTTCCCACCTCTCCCCAGACATCTTTGACAAAGTGAAAGCTGAAATTTCAGGCACATACCTACTCATTGCAGCCACTAGCTCGGCATTCCTCCAGATGGTGTGCTCTGGAGCTGGAGGGTGGGGGTAGGGGACCAGGTGACAGGACAAGGCTGCTGGGCTCTTAACCTCCAGGCCAAGGGAAGTGAATTTCCAGGCGTAGGCTGGAGGAGGGGCAAGCTTGCGAGAAGGGAAAAGAGGCAGGACCAAAGCTAACCCCTTCTTTTTTCTTCCTAAACTCAATCCAGATTTGCCTTCCAAGGACTGCTTGAAACTGATCCCTATGGCTCTGACTCGTCCTCCCTTAAAGTCATAGTCTCCCCGTGGGGGTGGGGAGCCAGGCAACTCTCACCTGGGCAAAAGATGCCCTAAAGCGATAGCGAGGCCGCACAGGTGGGAAACCTGAAGTGCCCTGTGCCTAGGCTCTTGATCCACACTGAGCTGGAGGCTGACTTGAGGCTCCCTCACAGGACCAGTGAGAGGCACGGGGCTGTAGCAGGAAGCTGGCTACTTTTCCCAGCACAGGCAGATTAGGGGTCCAAGCTGAAAGTCGGGGGGGGGGCAGGAAAGGGGGAAGAATAAAGATCACTTGACCAGAAGCCCTGGTTCTAGGTTCTATCATTACTCTCTGTCATTGTATTCAAGCCACTCTCCTCTCTTGGCCATTTTTCTTTCTGATTACACTGAAAGTTAACCATCACTCTGAGCAGTTTTCAGGTTGATGCGTTCTTCTGCTGGAGCAAAAGGCAGCAGATACCCTTGGGTGCCTGGCATTTGCCTCAGCATGCCCTGCTTCGGTCACCTTATATCTACTAGCACACAGGGGCTTTCTGCTCAGTGGGGGGAAGGGTGGCATCTGACTGAGTGTATGAGGGGGCAGGCAGGCAGGGTTTTTTGTGTGTAGGGGGTTGGAACTGACAGGGCTGTATGTTCTTCATTCACTAGGTGTTTACATTCCTCATACCTGCCACTCCGGGTGTAGGAGGCTACAAACACATTGTCATCTGTTTCTTAGCTCCATATTTTCCATTTCCTTCTTCCAGAAAATCAGTGAGGTCACTAGGCTGGCAGGGCATGGAGTCAAGCTCCCACCCTCGTGGCTTCCTCCAGCTCTTATTGTGGGCTCTAACTTCCCCTCCTCCTCCCTGAAGCACACACATAGCCTCCCTCCACCCCCACACTTCACTCCTTCTCATTCGGTCTGCAGAAGCAGGCCATGGGCTCCAAGTCTCCCCTCCCTTCTCCCCTCCTCATCCCCTAAAGCGGCACACCAGCCTGTTTCCTTTTGAGGCCAAGGTTCTCAGTTATCTCCACAGGAGACTCTTCTAAGGAGTCTTGGAAAAAGTATTGCTTCTCAGTCCCTAATCCAAGTCCAATTCCATTATTCAGAGGCAAGGCCCAGGCACTGCCATTTTTAAAAAGCTTCTTAGGCAAGCAAATGTGATGGTTCATGTTTGTAATCCCAGCACCTAGGAGACTGAGGAAGGAGGATCGAGAGTTCAAGACCAGCCTGGACTGAAGAGAAGACAGTAGAGACAAAACAAATGAACAGCTCCCTAGGTGACTCCGACTTGCAGGCAGAGGCGTGAAGCAGGAAGCTAAGGATGTCTGTTGTTGATCGCACCAGGCAATCAGAGCACAGAAGTCCAGCTAACAGCTAGGAGGAAGGGCCAGTACCTCCCAAAGGTCTTCCAGATGCCTCAGGCTTCCTCCATGCATTAGTCTCTGGGGGGAAACAATGGCGACAGCTCATACTATAGCATTGGGCACAGCAGAAGGCCTATGATCATCTCCCAGGCCCTTCACAGCTGGGAGCACTCTCAACCTCATCGAAAATCCGAGGAAACCAAAGCATAACCCGCTAACATGGCTCTAAGTGTGCACAAGCAGACGTCGATGAAGCTGAGATGTGGACTCAAGCTTTTGGCGGGCTGGTAGCCACTGGGCTACACACTCTTGGTGGCCTGTTCTTTGGCATTCCCCTCCTACCTGGAGAGACCCTTGCTCCAAATGCCAGCCATGGAGATGCACTAAGCTACAAAGGTGGTGTCATCTATTGCCCATCAGGTGTCCTTTTTCTTAAGTAGGTCATTTGCATTTGAGGGAACTGCACTGGAGGGCAGACAGTCAACTTGCAGAGAAGGCAGAGCCATGATGGACACAGACTTGAACTCTAGATATCTATCCCAGCTTGGTCCTGGGTTTGCTAGTAACTCCAGCCTTCCAGGTACCCTGGTGGTCATAATTACTGGTTTGGGGAAAGCGAGAGCGCAGGTGAGGGGCCTGGAGGAATGTTCAGTGTGGTACCTATGAGCCTCCAGCACCCAGTTACGAAGCAGCAGAGCCTACCGGGTCATGCCATACACAGCCTTGGCAATCTGGTACTGCTTATCGACTTTTTCTTGGGAAAAATGCCTTTCAGTGCAGTAAGTAAATTACCTAGGATCAGAAAAGGAATTGATGACCGGCTCCTGAAGCGTAATTTACAATGTAGTCATGCGTGCTGCTTGATTAATATATTCAATATAACAAGATCTAGCAATGGATCTAATGACTACCATAATTTCCAAGTGCACGGTGATGAGTATAAATGATTTTTGAGATACCTGCAACAGCCATAATGTGGTCTGAAAATAGCTGTAATTCTACTGGTGACAGTTACAGGTACTGTTAATGGCACCACACTTTACTGCCCTGGGGGATGCCTTTGCCTGCTCC
>CABHPR010057414.1:0-11335 GCA_902168415.1 Peromyscus melanophrys | reverse complement strand
CACTTTGAAGTGTGTTCTAGGGATTGAACTCATATCCTTATGCTTGCACAGTTGAGCCAGCTCCCCAGCCCAAATTTATTAGTTAAATGTATTATGCATTTTAGGATGCTTTACTATGGGAGAGAGAATCATAGGTACATGAATGGAAACCACTGACCTAACAAAGCCCCACCTTGAACTCAGGTCTGTCTACTTTCAAAGGCCCAACTTTTTCTATGATCTCCCTCAAAATAGAATGTTCTCACATCCCTGTATTTTTGGGGATCCATATGAGGAAAACTAAAACTTTTAATGAGGATCCTGATGCATTTCAACTCAATGACCCAGTTTTTTTTTTTTATTAAATCATTTTTTATTTTAGAATGAGGTACTTTCAAAGCACATGCCCTAGTGAACTTTTTCCTTTTTTGCACCCGGAGTTCTGTGACCTGTTCTTCCCACCTGCCTTCACTGAACACTTTGAGGATAAAACATCCTAATTGGCTGCTCTGATGCCCCCTGGACTGCATGGAGTCAGGAGTATAGAAATTGCCTCTTTGGGTGACCGGATGGCAGCCTTCCTCTTCTCTCATGGCCATGAGCAAGGAGAGAGGTGAGGTGATTTTGATCACATGAAACCCAGGTCTTGCCCAGTCTTGGGTGACATGCCCTCGGAAATCACCTCTGTACTTTCTCAAATCTCTTCCAAGTTGAATACAGGGGTGGGGATTATGATTAGTGGTGACCCCACCAAAGTGCCACATGTTATATTAGTGTTTAATTTTCACAGATCAAACCCCTGTGATCCACAGTAGTAAAATTCCCATCAAGATGCCATGGCTATTAAGTGTGACCTTGGAGTTGACCTGCACCTTGTATTTTCTGGGTTGTAAATTTCTGATTGGTACTTGTCAGAGTTTTATACCTTTTTGAACACCTTCCTCATATTGCACACACAGTCATATTGATTTACATTATTTTGATTGCTGGTAATAGAGACCTACTCAGATTAACATAAGAAAAGGGGAGACTGTTGTACATTATTGAGGTTTTCCCAGAGTTCAAGGGCAAATGTGTCAGAAGTAAACAGAAACAGCTGAAACGTTGAGTGCCATGGAGACTTCCTCTCCACCTATCACATGAGCTACATAATTGATTCATTTTTCTTGCCCACTGTAGACTAGCCTCCTGTCCCCCTCCCTATATGAGAACATTGCCAACTGCACCTAACCTCTGCTGTGCATTGAAGGAGATAGCCCCATGCGGATGTACAGATTCCTCCTCTCCTTTTCCCTTCTCTGTCCCCTCTTCCTCCTGCCCAGCTAATTGGATGGTTTTTGGAAAGAGAATAATCACTCTGACAAACGATCTGTATTTGTCTCTAACCCACTCAACTGTTTTCACAGGCTTGGGAGAAATATTGTACCAAATGGCAGCTCCTGGTAGAACCTTGTAGGTGGGAGATAGGTGATGTTCTGCAAAATAATAAAGGCACATTCTAGAAGGCAACTCACATCTCTGTTTTCCAAAGCAGTTTATAATATAATAATATCTACACATTTCGAGGACCCAGCAAATTACATACAAAACAGGACCCCATTTGTCAATCCAAGTGTCCAATGAATGCTCAGTATTGTCATTTAGCCCCTTCTTTGAAACTTGAGGTGGAAAAAAAAATAAGTGGAGAAACACAAGGCCAGTGCTCTACTCAGGGAGTGGTGAAGGAAAGGCCAGGCTGTAGAATTCTTAGAACAGAACAAAGTGTATAATTTGGTTACAGAACCAAATAGTGCAGGACTTTTTCCCCTCCATCATCAAAACAGTGTTCTTAACCAAAGATGTGGACTGCGGTCAGCTGAGGGGCTTGAAAACTATTGGTGCCTATGTCCCACACCCACGGCTTTGGTTCCATCGGTCTGGGGTCTGGGGTCTGGGTTCACACATTAAGTTTTTAAAAAGTTTTTTGGGTGAGTTAAATTTCATACAGGGGAGAAACACTGGTTTCAAATGAGAAACGGTTTCCTGGGGGCCTGAGATGAATCCAAGAAGATACAGTAGCCACACAGCTGTATCATCAGGGGAGCACAGCAAAGGCATGTTTACCCCGGGCAGACATTAGCAAGCCTCTGAAGTAATGTTCTCCTTGGGAGGTACTATGCTGAAGCCACTGATAGTCTCTTCCAGAGCGGGACCTGCTCTTGATAATTGTGAGAGAGATAACTGAAACTTGGTGGACCTTGGTATATACCTCCTGGCTCCCTTTACTTCATCATTTCCCACTGCGTATGTACTCCTGAACGTTAGAGGAAGCTCTGAAAGGAGATGCCATAACAGGTTCACATGGGTATTCCAGGCTACAACCTGATCGATGAGCAAGAGAATCTGTGCCTTGCTGTAGTAATTTGCACCAGAGAGGCCACTTTAATCTCACTGCCCATTTTCTTTCTAGACAGTTATGACAACTGTCCTGCCTCGTTCTAGGTGATGATAGCACCTTGAATTTGTGTAACACTCTACAGCTTCTAAGGCTCCCTGACAAATAACTAAGTCTTCACCAAAGTGTGATAGATAACATAAACCTCAGGAGGTACAGATGCACTTAGGTGGTACATGGAAATTTTTAGTTACCTTAATGCATTTTAGGGAAGACTTAATTAGCAAGTGAAAAATCATAATTTCACATGTATTATTTCTTATGATTAAGGTGGTGATTATCTATTTAGTAAGTATATTTGAAGAGAAAACTGAGGCCTTCAGAAACCTGTTCTTTCAAGCACAGACTATTTGTGTACTAAATATTGAGTATGGGATTTTTGACTGAGAGTGGGTTCTCCTAGCAGACAATTAGCCAGGTGTGTAGGCATTTTTTTTTTATCATCCCAATTGAGGTGGAGGGAGCTGCAGGCACCAGTGATTACAGGCTGCTAGGCATCCTCAAGTGCCCAGGGACGCTCCCACTTCAAAGAATTTTCCAGTGCAATAAATAAATAGTGGTGAGTTGACGGGCTGAACAGCAGTGGATACGGATCTGATGTAGGCTCTTCATAGCTGTATTCATACCTGGAATGGATACCAAATTGTCATTGTGGCTATTAGTAGAATATAGACCAAAGATCCAGGGAAGACAGAGGCCCAATGTGGGGTTGCTTATATATATTCATCTCATTGGGCACTCTATCTCTTTTGAACTTCAAATTGCTTCCTGGATGTCGAGACTTCACCTCTATAGAAACGGAGGCATGTAGCATAATGGTTGGCAGCACTGTCTTTTGGGTGTAGAGGAAGACATACGTGTTTATGTGTATGGTGTATGCAGCCATGTGTGTGCCGGAGGAGGAACAAGCAGGTGTCCTGCTCTACACTCTTTGCCTTATTCCCTTGAGAGAGCTTTTCTTTCGTGCAGGCTGGCCAGCAGATGTTCCTGTCTTCGCTCCTCACCACACTGAGTTTACAGGCCTGTACATCCATATCCAGCTTGAAAAAATATTTAGCAGTTTTTAGTTTTGACAAATCGTGCTTGTATACGGTACACTGTGATTATATTCACCCCTCCACTACCCCCTTTCCACTCCCACTGGCTCTTTCTTCTTCCAAACTAGCCTCCCTCCCCGCCTCCATTGAGGCAGTCACAGTGAACTCACAGATACACATCTATGTCATGCTCAAAAGACAGCACTCCATCACACTCTTCCCCATCCTTTGACTCTCTAGTCCTTCCTTCCTTCCTTCCTTCCCCTCTTCCCTGACATTTCCTGGGCCTTAGGTGAAGTGACATCAATGTCCTATTGTGATCAAGCACTCTGAACAGTCACTTATTTTCAGCACTTTACCCGACCTGAGTCCCTGCTTTGACCCACTGTTGGAAGAAGTTACTCTGACCAAGGCCAAGAGATTCACTAGTCTACGGCTTTAAACATACATGTTCAGAAAAGAGCTTAGCTACATCTACATTTGCATGCCCGGCATTTGATGTGGGTGCTGGGGATTTGAACTTAGGTCCTCATGGTTGCACAGCCAACTCAGCCATCTCCCACAGGCCATCATCACCACTCTTTGGAGTGAAACCCCAGCTGCCTCAGTTCTCAGCTGTATACATCTAGGAAAATCCTTCATTTTCTCGTCTGCAAAGTCAGAGTGATAGTTGGCATAGTCTTTTTTTTCTCAGCATTATTAAGAGGATCAAATAGAACAAGTATATAATCTCTTCAGCAGTTCCAGACCAGTAGACAATGCTTGCGTTCTGCTAATTATAACGATTATTAATTCCCTGCACTGCCTCTTTATGTATTCTGTCTTTACAATGGGAAGAATATTCCCTAGTGTCCAGTGCTGTGTACCTAGAATAAGCCTTTTCCCTCTTCCTATCTTTCATATGCTAGGTAATTTTGTCTAGGATTTCACTCTAGCCCCAGAAGGGTAATGTGATTTCCATTGGGGATGGGGCAGTGTAGTACAATAATCACTACCATAAACGCTGAGAATTAATTCTAAATGATGATCAGCAGCAGAAGATATTTTCAAGCAAGAAATGGCTCTGTCCCTCATAAGCTGGCCCCATTGCTTTTATCAGTTCAGTCTAGAGATGGAACATGTCTGCTCTTACTGGGTTTAAAGCTCACTTACCTCCTAGAAAATGCAGAAATCAAAACCAGTTCCCAGGTAAGACTGGGGAGAAGGGAGCAAGGGTGAAACTCCTCACTGCTGGCTTAGGACACAAGTGGGTTCCACATGATCACCAGCAGAGCACCTCCAGCTTGGTTAGAGACAGTCTAAGCATGGAGGACATCTGTGCACAGATCTCTTAGGTGGACATCTTTCAAGGGTCTTCTCTCCTCTGTGACATCCGGCTATTTGACAAAGTCTCCCTAGAGGCTCCCAGTTGATCATTTTCCCCACTAACAAAACTTCTTTCTGCTCTTACACCCGAGCATCACACTGGTAAACAGCACAATGCCTATGCATCCCTGCTGGGAGCAGCCTTCTTCTCGTGTGTGGAATGACCAGGAAAGTGCCTTGAACAGGTTTTGGATTCCAAGGCTGGAGGAGGCAGACTGAGCAGACTTCCATCATTGCAGGGCAGCTCCAGAGCTACAGGCCAGAGCAGCTGTAGTTGTTTAGACAATTCTGTGTCTGGCCCCAGGCTGCTGTTTAGGGTCTGAGTGGCCTTCGTGTACAGATAATGTCAACAGGCTGCCTGACTCTCAAAGAGAGAGATTGTTGTTTTTCTTGAGTATTTTTCTGAACCCCCCCACCATCCCCCCCCCCCCCCCCCCCACACTCCCCCCCTCCCCCTGCCCAGGAGGATTGCACTGATCAATGAAGATTTCCACTTCGAAGCTCTGTTTACATTTTCAGGGACAAGTGATATTTTGGTGACTCATTCTAACAGCAGCTGTAGGGGGAACTGGGTAAAGGTTAATAGAATTTAACTAAAAAAAAATCATGAAACAGTTAAATGGCAAAATGTCTGACATAAAACCACTTGCCAGACAAAGGACAGGGACTCGTAGCCTCAGCTGTACTTTCAAATGATCTGTGATATTCTGAAACATCCAGTTTGGGGAACCAGGGAAGTGGCTCAGTTGTTACAGTATTTTACTGCATAAGGGTCTGAGTCTATATCCCCCAACCAACATGAAAAGTCTGGCAAAACAGCATTTGTGTAATCCCAGCACTTGGGCCTGGTGTGGCTGCAGGCAGACCCCTGGAGCTTGCTAGCCAGCCAGCCTCACTGAATCCCAGGCTCCAGGTTCATTGAGAAATCCTGTTGCAAAAATAAGGTAGAGAATGACGGAGGAAGACAAGTGGCATTGACTTCTGGCCTACATGCACACAAGCACACACTGCAAGTCCACTCACATGCTCACACACATGCAGGAGAACACACACACAAGTGCATGGGAGCACACACACACACACACACACACACACACACACACACACACACAGACTTTAAGAGCTGGGCATGATAAGGTCTGCTTGTTATCCCAAGCTCAGGAGATGGAGACAAGAGGTCTGGAGTTCTGGGCCAGGCTAAGCAACAGGATGAGATCCTGTATAACAAAGAAAAGAAAATTCCAATTTGAAACATCCAAGCTAACGTCAACCCCATGACTAACAAAAGCAGAACCCTTAGGTTCTCTGAGGTGTCTGCTACTTTTCTTCAACCTTCACAGATGGTTCACTGGGGATTCATGGTGGACAGCTCCTACCTAAACTGACAGAGTGTGGCATACTTCGTTCTCTTAGAGAAGTAGAAATGACTGTGTAATAGATACAACATGGCGGCACGCACTGCATGAAGCCCAGGGGTTTCTGTAAAAACATATTAGCTAATTTCCTGAGGTATGTGAAAGTATGTTCACAGAAGAGAATAAGAGTCGTTTTAAGGAAGATGCAGAGTCTACTTACTAATGGGGAAGAAGCAGGGAGGAAGAAGGAAGCTGGCATGCTCTCAATGAAAGAACAGCCAGGAAGGAGCTGGAAATTTCCTACCCATAACCATCAGACTCAGTGACTTAACTCAGGAACTGCCCTTGACTGATGAAAAATCAGTAGCTAGAAAATTCTTTCTCTTAAGTAGAGCTGAAAGTAAAAGTTAGAAGGCGGTGTGTATGCAAAGCACTTCTGAGGGTAAGAGGTGACAGAGTATCCTCAAGGGACTGCTTTTCACTTGGACTGTTAATATTTTTAAAGTATTTGTTAGCACTTTAAACCACCATGGTAATACATATATCCTGGAACAGATAGCCAACCAGACAGACATACACACATAGATATGCATGCACACACACGCGCGCGCGCGCGCGCGCGCGCGCGCACACACACACACACACACACACACACACGCACACACACGCACACACACACACACACATCTGCTGAAGAACTTGGACATGATGATGATGATGCTTTTAGGTTTCCTTTCCTCAGAATGTTTTAGTGGCCTTCTGTGATGGTTAATCTCAATTATCTACATGATTGGACTGGGTCATGCTTAGGGTACCATCTCTCAGTGGAATTGTGAGGACATTTATAGAGAGTAGACCCTGAAGGTTCTGACCTAAAGGATGAAGCAATTCCTTGATGAATTCAGAATTTGAATAGTCTGTGGGAGGTGGTGGAACTATGGAAGATGTGGTCTAGTCCCAGGAAGCAGGTTACTGGGTAAATGTCCCTGAGGGATCTCTCTTTCCCTGTCCCCTTTTGTATTCCATAGTTTGTTCTCTTCCTGGACCTCTGTGACATGTATGTTCTGCTCTGCCATGCTTTGCTAGCCATGACAGACAGACACTTCTGAAACTGTGAGCTAAAATAATTCTTTCCTTGGATTGGGGGAAAGGCTGGGGGGCAGGAGGAGGAAGGACAGGGGAATCTGTGGTTAGTATGTAAAATGAATAGAAAATCTCCTAATTAAAAAAATATTATTTTTTCCTCCTGGCTGCAAACACTGTCCTCTGAGCAGAAGAGCCATCCTATCTTCATCAGAGCAGCTGCAATTTCTTGCAAGAGTCCTGAGAGATTAGGCCTGTTGGACACATAAGAGTGGAGGGGAGGGTCGTTAGGGACTTGAGATTCCAGCCACTGTCTCCTGAACCCCTTCTCAAATGTGTGTAATTCCACCCAGCTATCTGCAGTCCTAGGATGTCCTAGGGTGCGCAGTGGGTGGAAAGTTAATGAATGGGAGCTTCATCTGTGCAGGTGTTGGGACGTTATCATCCATGTGCTGGTGAGACCTGCAGTACTATTAGTAATATCTCACCCATGCCCTGTAAGTAAGCCAAATATACTCACTGGCTCACTGTAGACAAATTTCTACAGTCCTGCCTTGCCCAGCAGTCGGGACAAATATCTCCCACCTGCAGTCCTGTGGCCACTTATAAAATAATTACACAGAGGCTTATCTTAATTACAAACTATATGGCCTACAGCTTTAGATTCTTACTAGCTAGCTCTTTCATCTTAAATTAATCCATTTCTATAAATCTGCATGTTGCTACACGGCCGTGGTGTTACCGGTCTGCTGATATGTTGTTGCTCCTTCAGCAGCAGGCTGGTGTCTACCCTGACTCTGTCCCACCCTTCTTCTTTCTGTATCTCTGCTTGGATTTCCTACATGGCTGTAAGCTTTCTTGACATAAGGCCAAAACAGCTTTATTTATTATTCAATGGGAGCCACTCATATTCACAGCATACAGAGAGACATTCCACAGCATCTCACTAAGTAGGACTTAGGTAGAATCCTATCTTTGGTCTATCATCAGTGCCTTATCTCAGGAGAGTAGTCATTTGTCCACATCTGTCCAGTAAAAGCTGCCATACCCCCAAGTCACTCAGCTAGGCATTTTGGTTACAGCTACAGAAGTGTAATGAACAACCCAATCATGCCATAACAAAGCTTTGGACAGCACCAGCTTTGTTTTGAGCAACATTTGCCTAGGTTAGTTCACTAAGCAGATCCAAAATGTTGGCAGCGGGGTCAAAGCCCTGCTTCCTCTTGGAATGGGACTGTCCTGTGTTGACCTTCCTGTATTGTTGACCTTCCTGAATTAGTCCAAATGACCTGTGTTAAACCTGATCTGTGGTTCTTCCCGCCACCAACCTTTATTCCAATCTCCAGTTACTTCTGGTGTTCACAGGGGGCTGTTTCCATGGCTCTGACAACCTTGATGTTTAAGGTCTTCCTCACTTTGAATGGTGTACCAGTGACAGAGACATTGGTTTGGGTTTTAAGCTGCAGCATCTTCAAGAGGGCAGCCAGTGCAAACAATTGTAGCTGCTGTTACAGAAGTGATTTATGAAGACTTGTGTAAGTCTGGAGATGTGAAGGGAATTTTGGCAATCTCATTCATGTTTGAGGTCTACACCAGTCAAACCACTGAGCGACCGAGTATCAGCTGAGCTGTGAAGAGGCTTATGTGTCATCGGTCATCCTTCCAGCCACCGTAGCTCATAGTGGGATTACCCAGAATGCCCTTGTTTTGTTTTATTGCCATGTGGCCCACTCTATCCTTAAACTCAAACTTCCCCCTTGCTGGCTCAGTCCTGGGACTGCAGGCATGTGCAGCACCATGCCCAGCTGCAACCACGGCAATTAAAAAAAAAGTCAAGAACTTAATCTGCCCTAAATGTGCTAACTATTTTAAGAAATTCGCTGCCACTTATGCTCTATCCTTAATACTCTCCAAATGTCTTACTTGCATATTTGATCACTTACAAGGGTAAGATTTTAGGAAATTTAAAGGGATATTTTCTCTGTTTTGTAGAAAATCATATTGACTTTGATTTACATGTACCACCCTCCAAGTGTGTTTTGGTAACAGGTTTCCAATAGATCAGTGTTGGGAGGCTGGGTTGGGGACCTGAGAAAGGTAATTAGGCCATAAAAACTCCCAGAAAGGTTTATGTCTCTTTATCAACAGGACAGATTCCCTATAAAAAAAAATGCATCCTCCCTCCTCCTCTTGCCTTCTATTGCTATTCTGCATTCTGGCAGGGGATGGAAAGCCCTGGCATTCTTCTGAGACACTAAGGGATTTGGATGTTATCTGGTAATTACAAGGATGCTCGAACTTTGTTAGTACATCAAAGGCCACACAATGCACAGTCCTGTGCTGCAGGCGAACCACATGAACTGGCATCTGCAAGAAGTGGTCCACCCCAGATGGAGATATAGAATGAAAGGCGGAAAGGAACCTGTCCCAAGGCCTGCCTGGGCTGGAAGAGCACAGAGCTCAAGTTCAGCTTCCATTGGCTTCCTCCTTGACTGTCAGCCAGAAGCTCAGCAACCAGGCAGAAAGGGTCATCTCCATGGAGACCGGAAGAGTCAGGATTCACTGATGAGAACTGACCAGATAGATTTGAGGAAGTCCCTCCCTTCACTGTCACCATAGTACCATGTAATCCTCCCTCCAGCTCCTCATCCAAATACCCAATGAGGAAGAAGTGTAAGGAGGCAGGGAGGAAATCAGAAATAGTGGGGAGAAGCTGAGCCCCTTAAAAATAGATTGCCTCAGACTGAGTTAACTTGGTTAATTTTGAATTCTTGCCACTAACCCTGGGGATGAAGATCTGTGAAGATTATCAGGTAGTTCAAGAAATCTAAATGGTACATTTTGGTTGAAATCTAGATGTGATGTACTAATTTGTAACCAAGCGTGTTAGAACCTCTACAACTAACCACAAGTGGGCGGTTTATCTAAGAGAAGCTGTGTTTATTCAGGAGACCCGAAGTCTGCTACTAAGGTGCTGGCAGGGCTCTCTCCTTCTAGAGGCTGAGGGTGAACCTGTTCTGGGCCTCTTCCTTGACATTGCTGGCTGCCATCAGTTGCGGACACCGCTTGGCTTGTAGACGCACTCCTCCAGTCGCTGCCTCCGTTTACACACTACTCGTCTCTAGGGTGTCACTCTGTGCCCTCTCCATTTCTTAAAAAGATGCCAGTTATTTTGTTTGGATAAACCTTAATCCAGCATGCCCCATCTCCGCTAGTTATGTCTGAAAAATTATTTCCAAATGCTCTAAAGTGGTGGGTAGACATGGCTATTTAGGAATGCATTGGTCAACAGTAATTGCTTTTTCTCCTGCATCACCTTGCAAGTGAGATGAGGACATTAAGCAGGTCAGGTTTTTTTTTTTTTTTTTTTTGTTTTGTTTTTCGAGACAGGGTTTCTCTGTGTAGCTTTGCACCTTTCCTGGAACTCACTTGGTAGCCCAGGCTGGCCTCGAACTCACAGAGATCCACCTGGCTCTGCCTCCCGAGTGCTGGGATTAAAGGCGTGCGCCACCACCGCCCGGCAGCAGGTCAGTTTTATGTAATGTATTTGACACCTCACGTGTATGTGTCCCACTTAATATGTGTCCCACATTGAAAGAATGCATATGGGATCGATTCTCCTGATTACTTCCCTGTGATTCTTCCATCCATCCCAGGAACACCTCTTCAGTCCATCTAGCTGGACTAATCATTTTCTCTGTTATGCAAGGTCTTCATTTTCAGTATTTTCTTCTCCTACGCAGGAAGTTTCTCCAGAAATGTGGTTTCTCTGAAAATATACTCTCTTCTGCTTATAGGTACAAGGCAATTAGTGAGCCTTCATTGTGAGTGCCTGGCACGTGTTGAGGAAAAGGCAAGTCCTGCCTCTGTGCAAACAGAAGGTGTTTATTCCTCACCATGGATTTATGGGAGAGTTGAAACTCTTCCATCCCCATTCACCCTCCATTTTCTGTTGCTTATCTGGACTGAGAATTAGCTTGGACCAGACATATCCTCTGCAGCATGGAGTGATTCTATGTAAAACTATAGAGGACATATTATTATTATTATTATTATTATTATTATTATTATTATTATTATTA
>CABHPR010057410.1:0-10922 GCA_902168415.1 Peromyscus melanophrys | reverse complement strand
AAAAACGTACTAGGACATTAGTCTAATCATTAATTCGCCTATCTTCACTGAGATTTTTAAAAATTTTGCGAATAATGATTTCTTCATCTAGTGGTTTACATATTATCACTACTATACTTCCACAACACCATTCCAATTGCCAGGGAATCTTTGCAAATCAGACGTCAGGGCCACCATGTGCTTCCCTGAGAAACCGGAAGGCCTTTATAATCTAATGAAATGAGGGACAAGCTAGAAAATCTGCCACTGCCAATTACTTACCAGTTTTAGTGATATAAAGGGCTCAATCAGAACTACAATCAAGTCTTTTATAGATGCCAAAATTCACTGGTGGGTGAGGATGAGCGCAGTGTTTTAATTCAGGCTTTTTAACGACCATTAGTAATGAACTATGACTGAAATAAGTTCCATTGTTACCGTAACTCAAAATCATGTAAAAATAATAATTTTAGTTCTTTTATGAGAGGAAGGCTGAATATATTAGCATTTAATCTGCCTGAAAATAACAGTGACTCACCAGAGCTATCTGGATGGCAGTCAGTCACTCAGTCAACATTTACTGAGGCCTACTGCCTGAAGCCTTGTTAGCAGGAAGTAATGCTTGTGAAAGTTCAGTCACATTGCACCATTATAAAGCCCCCCATGGCTTTTTATGCTTCTTGTGGTTGTTGCTGTTTTTCAGGAAGCACCAACTAATAAACTTCTCTATGCCAAGGACATACCAACCTACAAAGAGGAAGTAAAATCTTATTACAAAGCAATCAGGGATCTGCCTCCATTATCATCTTTAGAAATGGAAGAATTCTTAACTCAGGAATCTAAGGTATTACTAAAAAGCAGAAATAAGCTTATAATTGGGTTACTCAAAAATAGACGTATTTCAGAGCCTCTCAACAAGCCTTTCTTTTAGAAACATGAAAATGAATTTAATGAAGAAGTGGCCTTGACAGAAATCTACAAATACATCGTAAAGTATTTTGATGAGGTAAGATTTTATTTACCCTCAAGCCCATGACAAGGACTTGGGCGTAGTCCTCCATCCCAAATAGGCAGAAAGGGAGGCCCCAAGCCAGACCCTGCACAGGCTGCCCCTCTTGTCTGTAATGCTGCCCACCTTTAGACCAGCCTGAACTGGAGTTCATGGGGCCTAATGCCACAATGACTCAAGTAAAACTTGATTAGTAACTTACGGCCCTGTTAAATGGGGCCAGTTTATGTTTGACTGTGGTCTGCTAATAATGACAGCTAAGCCTGTTAAGTCACCTAGCTTCTGTTTTCCATGCTGATGTGAAATCATGACATACTAACTTACGCAACTTATCAAGAAACGGTGTTCTCATTCGGGCTTTTTAGGACCATTAGTAGGAACTACCATTCTCCTTGATGATTAATTCTCCTTAATCTGGATCCGTTGTTTCCAAATATATGTTAATTCCCCCTTCCCTGATTCCCCCCCACTCAGTCATGCTGGGACAGGCTATCCATGTCAATGGTGAGAATAGCTCACCAATTCCATTTGCTCCTTGAAGATCAAGTGAAGAGCTAAGGTAGGGTAGAGGCAATGAGCTCCTTACACATGATAAGCATCCCTTGCCAAGGGTGAGAAGGGGAGCCCTGGGGAGGGGAGGGAAAGAGATGGGAGACTCCATCTCTGCTCAGGATGCCCTTGCCTGCTGCATTATGAGGAATACCTGCCTGCATGCTGGCTGCCCAGGGATGCCTGCTGTGCTTGGAATGGCTGTCACGTGATGCATAGAGCAGGGCCTTGGGAGTCTGGCCCCATATTTGTAAGCAAATAGTTGGTATTTCTTGTGGGCTTCTATTTCAAGCCCAAGTGTTGTTGATCCTGTGATCATGACTTAGCAAAACAACTTGCAGAGTGAGTATGGAAATGATCGAAGAAAATGCTGGCATCTGTTTCGTACAGATTTTTACCACTCACAGCATCAGGAATGAAAAAAAAAAAAGAAAGAAAGAAAGAGCAAGCCCCCCAGAACTGTGAATTGTCATGCTGAAACTCTAATGTAAGGTAACTCTTCTAATTGTCAACAGATTCTAAATAAACTAGAAAGAGAGCGAGGGCTGGAAGAAGCGCAAAAACAGCTCTTGCGTGTCAAAGTCTTATTTGATGAGAAGAAGAAATGCAAGTGGATGTGAGCACCCTGGGGCCTGGCTTCATCTGACAGAGCTGTTCTTCAGACAGACTGGGAGCGAACCGGCTGCCTGAGCTACTCTTTGTCGTTCATTTCTTAAGTTTGCACATGGGTTCCACTTTGAGTGCTGTCTTTTACGAGACCGAGGCACATGCACAGCTTTTAGAAAGCCTGTCAACCCCTGTGCCTGTGGGTAGGCCGTGGGAACCTTTCTGTAAATAGAGCTGAAGTGGTTGTTGCAAACAGCCTCCTTGTTTACAGAGAATACAGGGCCAGTAAGCAAGTGTCGGTATTGTAACTACAGTCTCCACTTAAGCACAATGATAGCCAAGTGGTTTGTTGGAAAACTACAGCTCTGTAGCACTTGTGACCACACTGTACTTCTGCAGAAGACAGGGGGTACTAACGATGCTCAAAATGTGAAATGAGTCATTTGGAAACAAGGTGGGGGTGTTAGGGCAACCCTGAGGATCTGCAGCATTCACTTTCCCCAGTAGTTCTTGGAAAAGCTGAAGGCAGAATTTGGTAGTGTGTACACTTAGCGTTCGTGAGTGTGTGTGTTTAAACCAAAAACTAACAGTGTTGCAACATTGTTGAAAGGGCTCGTGTTTTTCAGTGGTTGCCAGCTGCACTCATCGACTCCCTCCATCTCATCCAAGGAGCTCTAAAGCAAGGAGAGTGGGTGGGTTTCACTGAAATGCAACAGCATTTTTTCCAGACTCTGTCCTACTGTGTGTTTCCGTTTCCTTTTGATCTTTTCATGTATCTGGTAGTGGACATGTTGGGTATTGTAAGCAAAGAGTTCATGGCTTACTTCTGTTTGATCAGAACTGTATGTGGACGTGTAAGTCGCTCCTGTAATCTTACATTTCTATGCTAGTGTCTCCTTGCTTTAGATTTCTGGTGAACCCTGTGGTTATAAATACTTGTGTGTGATTAAAATAAAAGATACATTTTACATTTCATCAAATTGTTGTTCACATTGGAGTATTATATATAAATATATATTTGAGGCCCAAGGCCTGGAAAATATTAGTACAACTTGGTATCTTAGTCTTACTATGTACTTTTTGAAAGTATTCCTTACAGGAGAAAGATTTAAATACTCATTTATTCGTGCCTCTTTTTGTTTTCAAAGAATTTCCTATCCCGTTATAATGTAGTCTTTTTTATTACTGATTTTTTTATTCCCAAATTTTTGCTGCTCATGACCAATTTTAATACCACTGTGTTTTCCTTCTATTGAACAGAAGTAAAGAGTATAATCTGAGAACTCTCACTTCCCTTGTGGCAGGCACCTTTTACCCTTGCTGTTCCAAACCCCCATTGTAGGAAGGAATTTTCTTTCAATCAGCAAATAAAACATTGAGCACACATTCCTTAGAACTATTTACCAGCACTGTATGGACCATCTAGAATGAAATGGGAATTTGTCTTGGTAAATGCAATCCTTTTTGTTCCTTAACAGCCGATCAAGTATAAGAGAGGTAACATCTCAACATCCGTTACTGTCCTGATAGGCACCTTCCCAGTCCTGTTTCTTGTGACCATTGTCTGTCCAATGGACACATTTCAAAACTACCAAATACTTTATTTCTAAGTAGAACAGTGAGAGGTCTGGTCCCCATTTAAAGCTGCTACAGTCTTCAAAGAGGTGAAGGCTTTCCTAAGAGAAAAGTTGGAGGAGAGTTGAGAGCCAAGGGTAGGAGAATTGCCCAACAGACTTTCCCTTCTCTGGGGAACAGAACACTCAAAGGTTCAGCCACAGCTTTAGCTAAGTATTACTAAATGCTACACGAGGGTGTCCCTGTCCAGCTCTATGGCATGAGTCCTGTATGGAGTTAGGAACTTTGGGCAAATCACTTCCCTCTTTGTGCCTCAATTTCTGTATACTATTTCTAACCTACCTCACTGAGGTGGTATGAAGATTCATTCGTGTGTATGTTTGTCAAGCCTCCAGTGAAAAGCACTATCTAGATCACAGTTTGGATCACATTAGCCAAATGCAGAGAATGTCCAAATTAGATGTGTGCTGGAGACAATCAGTCACTGGGTCTATATTAAACAGCAACTAAAGAAGCAAATGACAAACAGTATCTATTTTCAAGTTTCTTTGCATATTTTTGGTGCAAAACAATTAATTTATAAACTTTTTTTCTAACACTAGTGTCTAAAGCAGCATCTAAAAATGACTTCTGTTCCTTTTTCTGTATTAGGATTTAAAGTCTATTTCTTACTGTATACCCTGACTGAAGCTGTTCTTGGAGATGAATGTTTTAAATGTCTATATCCAAAAATAAACATTTTGATGTAACAACTGTGGACTGTTTGTCTTTCTTACTCTAAGTGGCTCCATGGAAATGACTTTTCAAGAACAAGATGTCATTGTACATTCCACATATATAAGCAGCTCCATTAAGGAAATCTGGCTCTTTGCTAAATGATGCCAAGGGCGGCTCAATTATGTTCCTGTCTTCAGTGATCAACTTGGACTTTTGACTGCAAAGTCTTCTGAATAATGAAAAATCCACATAAGTTTGAGCTGAGCTTTGCTTTGTTGATAGGAAATTATTCCAGCAGAATTCCTCTAAAACATGTTAAATAAAGAAGCTTCTAATGGGTGCACAGTGAAAAATGAAGTAAATGAAACGTAATTATGTGGTTAGGTCCTAACCAGTGAGAAACACAACTAAATATCAGCAACCCTTCAAGACCCCACTGCTTCAAGTAAGATCAACAACAGCCCTTTGTAGAAACAGCTGTAGGACTTAATTTTCTAAAACTTCCAACTCACCAAAGTGAAAAGAAGTGAAATCATCAATTGTTTAGTATATACTATATGATCACTGAAATTAAACACAAAACAGCATAGATATAAAAATATTTATTAAGTTATTTAATAAATTAAGTGCACAGCTTTTAGAAAGGTAAAGATTTCTATAATGAACATATATTTTGAAACTTTTATATTTAGAAACTTTTGTTTTTTATACTTTTAAATGGTCATCTTTTCCCAAAACTCTTCTTTTGTATACAATACAGGAGATGTTTACTGATCATGTTATTGCCAAACAGATATCTCAAAGACAAGGAAAAAGGAATTCAAGAGGCATATATTTCAGGCAAAATGCCAGAAAAAAATTCAACAAAATAAAAATTAATAATATGAAAACTTGATTCCTTAATTAGTTATTCCTCTTATCTTCCGTACTGTCAATAATGCTCTAAGTGTCTGCAACTCCAAGTACTTGACTTCGGTTACCAGACCCACAGCCCTGGAGCCCATGTACCTTTCCTTGAGGCAGCTCGTGATCCGGCAAACAAACGCTAACCAAGCATCTCAACGGCACCTGTTCAACCTCACGCTTTATTGAGTTCCTGGCTTTGCCTTTCTTCGGCATCACTCCCCAGGAGAGCCAAGCTCCTCCAGCTGTCTTCTTTGGGTGGTCTCTAGTTCCTCCAGTCTTTTGCGAAGTAGAGAGAGCTCTCTCTGATGTTGTTCCTCCTTAGAAATGACACACAACAGAAACTAGAACAGCTAGGAAAGCAATTGCCATCTGCCTCTCATATACAGGCCTCCACCAATGTGGCTGAGAAATGATGTCCACTTTAGCAGTCTAAAACCAGAGTAGCAAGGGTGAAACCATTAACTAGGCCCCTTCTCTCCTGCCTCAGGCTCTAACCTTAAGACAAACCCAGTCTGTTCCTCCCTAGAAGGAAAATCCACCAGAGAGCAACTGGACAATACTACAGGCAGGACACAGGTAGACACAGCGGGCAGCTTTCAGACGAGCCTGGAACAGCACGGTGATTTACTAAAGCAGCACCTGGCCTAAGACTCAGTTCCGTGACGACAAGCTCTTAGGCCTACGCTGTAAAACAGTTACTTAAAGCCATCTTCTAAATACCATCCAGTCAAATCTCGGAGCCTAGGCTCTGGAATCAGACAGATGTAGGTTTAGCAAAAGCTTAACTGTCATTTATTCAGCCAGGACCTTAGGCAAGTTACCACACTGCTCTCAAGTTTCTTCACCTATGAACTGGGAATAAAAGTGGTGCCTTCTCTCAAAGCATTCTTCACTAGTATTAAAATATTATATGGAAAATGCAGTGTGTTGCACTAGTGAGTTCTTGATAGCTGTATATATTTAAGCTACAAAATCCAGGCTACTTGAAGACTCACTAGTCATGTTATTTGTCTATAGCAAATATGAGAACTTATTCCCAGAATCATCACTGAAGGGCAGAGTAAATTTAAATCTACTCAGAAAATTTCTACAGTAAATGAAAAGAAAGAAGGTAAAACTTCTTACTGCCAAATGAATTTTAACTCTATATTGGTAAAACAAAAGAAAAAAACCAACAGAAGTCGTCATCTCTTTCCTGAAATGCCCATACCTGCATATGAGGAGGAAAGGAGAGTTCCATTCCAGGAACTACAGCTGACGACTGAAAGTTAGCAGGATGGAGTGATGCTGGTGGAGGCAGGTCAGGAACCAGAATCAGACTGCGGAATTCATTGTGTCTTCTCTGTATGTCCTTTAGTCGTTTTTGAAGCCTTGTATATTCTTCAAATGGAACATTTTGTCTTAAAAAGAAAAAATATTTCTGTTCTGTAACAATTACACTCTAATGAAGATCAGAATATCATTTTTAATTGGGAGAAAGACTCTTAAATTGTAACATCCATCTATCTAAGAATCTACTTATTTAGAAAGATAAACAGAAAAATGACCTTTTTATTGCCACACACTACACCCCTGCAGCTGGAACTGATATGGAATTCACTTTGCAGCCCAGGATGGCTTTACACTGGGATTACAGGTGTGCCACCACACCCAGCTAAAACACACACACACACACACACACACACACACACACACACACACACACAGAGAGAGAGAGAGAGAGAGACAGAGAGAGAGAGAGACAGAGAGACAGAGAGACAGAGAGACAGAGAGACAGAGAAGAGTAGAGTTTAGGGAACTCTAGGTTTGCCAAATACACGGAGACCAGGAGGTGGTGTATAGGGCATGGACACCCCTTGCCCATCCTTTTTCCTTTCCACCTCTTCCAACTGGCAGTTGATCCGTGTCCTTCAGAGTATTCTTTAAAAGAACTGCTCTCAAGGATTTTCCTCAGTTTTGTGAGCAACTAGCAAATCAATAGAGCTGAAGGAGAGGGTCACTGGAACCCCAATTTACAGCCTGTCAATCAGAGGAACAGGTTATAACCCGGGCTTTATGACTGCCATCTAAAGTGGAAGTGGTCTTGTAGGACTCAGCTTGAGTCAGTGTCAGAACTGAATTATAGGACACTCAGATCATGTCCACTAGAGAACTTTTGTCCAAGAACACCAGAACACAACAGGGAACACTGCTGTACAATACAGGCAAATTCCATTTCAGAAAAGTCCAACTCTTCAGTAGGTGAGTAAGACTAACATTAATTAACAGTTCAAAAAGATTTTGTCACCTTAGAACAAATGGGTCATATAATGTCATTGTCACCAACTTAGCAGTATGAATCCTCTCAGTCCAAAGCACACCAATGATGGTGATTAGCAGCCGACATGATGTTCAGAACTACACCACCACCACAACTTTGTTACAAGACCTCACACCACTCCCAGAACACCACCAGTCACTGTACTGTGCTGAAGCCAGTGAGTGTCCTTTTTCTGTTAATAGCCCCAACACTACAAATACCTCGCATGTGATCGAGACTTTTGGCTTGAAGGAGCATTAAGTTAAAAAAAAAAAAAAAAAAAGGTAAAAGGTGATGTATTTCAGAAATCTTGTAAATACTACAAGGTTTTTTTTGAGATGGGATCTCAATATGCAGCCCTAGCTGGCCTGCAACTTGTTACATAAACCAGGCTGACCTCAAACTCACAGATATCTACTTGTCTGCTTCCAGAGGGCTGGCCATAAACATGCAGTTTAAAATAAAACATAAGGTACAGTATACCCAGAAACAACATTTTGGGACTGGAGAGATGATTTAGCAGTGACGAGTACTTGCTGCTCTTCCAAAGGATCAGAGTTCAGTTCCCAGCATTCACATGGTGGCTCACAACAGCCTGCAACTCCAGTTCCAGGGAACCTCACACCCTTTCCTAGCCTCTGCAGATGCCTGCGAGCATGTGGAGCAAAGAAACTCATGCAGGCGCAGAAACACACATAAACAATGGATAAGCAAACAGTAAACAGAAACCAAGTTCTCCAACATTGCAATGGGGCATATGTACATACTAACACAATACCTATTCAACACCTGGTTTTCTGTTTCCAGTTCTTCTTTCTTTGCCTCCAAGACTTCCACTTTTTCCTGAAGTCTCTTCAATTTGTTTTCATGAAGAGATTTTCTCTAGAAAAAAGGAAAAAAAAAGATTAATATGAAAAAAGTATGTTGATACCTAATTTCCTATTTGAACAAAGTGATGGTTGATATTTAAGGCCTTTTTGTAAATTTAGAGATTAGTATTTTCAGGGATATTAGGGACAAAGATTAGTGTATGGCTTTGTACTGAAACTGCAAAAGCAAGAAACATAGACCTACATCACACCCTCAATGGGACAAACAGAATCATTATGAATGCCTTCCAGAAACCTGGGATCAATAACCAAATCATTGCAAATAAACTCCAGAAAGGGAAGGAGTCTTACTGAGCATGCCTGCCATCTGCAAAGGGAAGCATGAGCTCTTTATGGTCTCTGATGATATACATAGTAAAGACCCCAGAACACAACTTAAAAGTCCATTTGCAATCGATAAATTACTACCAAGCAAAAAACGAAAGGGCAAGAATGTTAAGACAAAGCGCAAGCACACCTTAGTTTAAAAGTATGTATTTCTAAATATTAAGAAAAGATATTTAATTTTATAATACATAAAGTTTCTACAAGTGAACACTCTGATTTTGTTAAATTTATGGAAGAAGGGTATAATGCAACAGGACTATAAGAACAAAAGCATATTTTCAGTTTTTATAAACAGGTTTTAAAAATAGAAAGATACCCATCACGTTGGAAATAATTTAGCAGCTGCAGATCTCTTAAATATGTTTTCTGTTTATTGAAGCATAACAAGCTTGTTTAAAAAAAAAAAAAAAGCAGACTGTAAATGCAAAGCCCCGTGAAAACGCAAAGCAAATACTGGCACGACCACTTCACAGGTCAAGAACCATGCCAGGTAGCGCCCGTACCTCTCCTCCTGCTCATCATGACCCCTCCATCGTCAGAAAAGGTAACCAGCTAATTTATTTCAAAGCTATGGTTCTGCTAACTGTTGACCTTCATGAACTGCAAAGAGTATAGGCTTTTGCAAATGCTATTTTCTTTCACTCAGCACACTTGTGAGATTATCACGTCATTTATTCAAGGTCTGGTTCATTCACTGCCCCATACTGTTTTCCACCTGTGACTACGACATTTATTACATTCACCCAGTCCACTACTAAGGGTCATTTAGGTTACTTCTAGTTTGTCAGAACTGGAGGTTAAGTGTTCCAGAAGTGACACTTTTGTGGGCATTCCTTAGCCTTCATTATCCAGCATCCATAAAGGTCTCATGTTCCTCCTGGCATACGTACCCTGGCAAAGTTACCACTCCTCTACCTTATGACTGCACTTACTTACTTATGGCCTGGGGAACACGGATGCCCAGTCACCCATCCATCTCATTTGTATGAAAGAAACTATATAGCACATATCCTTTGCATCAGAGTTTTTTTCTAAGCTTTTTATCTGTGCAGAAACAATGTTACTGGCTATTATAGTAGTAATTTTCCATTGTTATATTGCTGTCCATTGTACAAATGTAGCACATTTCAAACATTTTCCAACTGATGGAAATTTGAATTGTTTCCAGTTTGCAAGTATCAACAAACTTTACCTAGGCCATGGAGTATAGCCTTGGTATAAAAATGATTCTATCAACTACACACCCACCAGCTTGACATGAGAGTTCACAACCTTGCCAATATTTGTTAGACTCAGTCACTTACATTTTAGCCATTCTGGTGTAGTGTGTTAGTATGTTACTATAAAAGTTTGTACCTTTTCTGATAGTTTACTCAAGATGTTAAATGTCTTTTCTTATCCTATCAGCCACACGTGTTTTTAGAAATGTTGTGTATACGCGTGTTTGTGCTTGGTCTAGTTTTTGCTCAAAAAACTTTTTTTTTGAGTAATTTCATTGTTCTTTCAATATTCAGGTTATGAACCCTTTTATACATGAATTTATTGCAGATCACGTCTCAACCTATTGTGAGATTTTCTTTTGTGTTTTACATTTTCTTACTTATTGTATATGTATGAGTGCTTGATCTCCATGTACACCTGTGCATCGTGTGCACGCCTGACACTAACAGAAGACCGTTTATACCTGTGCATCATGTGCATGCCTGACACTAACAGAAGACCATGTACTCCTGTGCATCATGTGCACTCCTGACACTAACAGAAGACCGTGTACTCCTGTGCATCGTGTGCACTCCTGACACTAACAGAAGACCGTGTACACCTGTGCATCGTGTGCATGCCTGACACTAACAGAAGACCATGTACTCCTGTGCATCGTGTGCACGCCTGACACTAAAAGAAGACCATGTACACCTGTGCATCGTGTGCACGCCTGACACTAACAGAAGACCGTTTATACCTGTGCATCGTGTGCATGCCTGACACTAACAGAAGACCATGTACTCCTGTGCATCATGTGCACTCCTGACACTAACAGAAGACCGTGTACTCCTGTGCATCGTGT
>CABHPR010057402.1:0-13070 GCA_902168415.1 Peromyscus melanophrys | reverse complement strand
ACACACACACACACACACACACTCTTAGGCACATATCTTAAATAGTTCCTAACACATCCTCTCTCCTGAACTTGGAAGCCACGGCCCTCCTCCTCCTCTGCAGGAACGGGCCCCACCCAGTCCTCGAGCCGGAAGGAAAAACAGACGAGGAACCAGCAGCGCGAGGAGGCGGGGAGGCGGAGACAGCCACTCTCGACTGTCCTCGGCGTGGACGCGTGTCACCTGTGTGTCAGAGGCAGTCAGGTGACGCTCACCCCGGGGTCCCTGCACGTCCTGACAACTGGTGTGCGCCTCCAAGGCAGGGCCAGTGGGCCTCCGGCCAGCTCGTGGGACCTCTTGTATTGGAGACGACACTTCCAGAGTTAGAGGGTTTTCTCAGCATCGTTTGACCGGAGGCGCCATTGATTCACGCACAGAGTGTCGCAATGGGGAACATGAAAGAGTCGGTTCCCCTGCCGACTAGCCAGGGCTGCATATACAGTTTTCTGCCGCTAGATGGCTCTGGACCTCACGGTGGCGCAGTAATGAGGCTTGTGCCTATTTATACAGACACATCCCAGACCCTCCTGTTAGTTTCATAATCCTCTTACGTAATGCCGGCTTACCAGGGACCGTGAGTCACCACTCGGGAGATGGGTGGAAGGACCCTCAGGACGCGATGTCCCTCGCATAAGACTGGAAGTAAGAGAAGGGTCTGTCCCTGAGTGACCAAGCGGAATCCAAGACTCCAGAATTTGTCCCTGGAGAGGCCAGAAGGATGAAAACAAAGAGCAGCTGCCTGGAGCATGTGACCGCTGGATGCTGGGGCAAAGTCAACCTCTTCTTAGGTCTGAACGATGCTTTCTCCCAGCAGCCGCTCCCTGCCTGCAGGCCCTCTTCGTTCCAATCACATCTGGCCACCCCCAGGGACCCAAGGACCAGCAAAGCCAAGGAATTCTCCCCACGCCGCCAGGGAGCTGCACCAGTCTGTTTCCTAGGGCGTTTTTTCAAGGGCACCAACCACTCTTTGTGCGATCCACAAAGAACTATGACTAACAGTTCGCACACAGTAGGTGGAAAAGGAGTTTGACAGAAAGTGTCAGAAAGGCTAATGAAGAAATCGCTTATAAGTTTCTGGACCTTTAAAAAAAAGGGGGGGAGGTTCACATTCTCCTTAAATCCTACCCAGTGCAGTGGGAGGGTTTTAAGACTGTGAACTCCCATTAAGATTGTCTGGATTCAATGCCAGCCTCAGTGGCTACTAGCTGCTGTATGACGATGGGCCAGGGATCTTTCCACATCTCAGTGTAGGCCTCTGTGAAATTCAACAATATTAAAGCCTATTTCATGATTAGTCCCGAAGATAAAGTAAGTTGATGTCACAGAGTGAGAAGTATGGCTCATGAGGCAGAGCAGGCACTCAGTGTGGCTGAGTGAGAGTCCCTCGAGAAGACCCAGTGCAGGGCCTTGTTGCCTAAGAAACTCAGTGTCTGTCTGCGGAGTGAGGAGAAAATATTTTCTTCCCAGGGTTGGCATGGAGGTGTCGAGGCAGGAAGCAACCATGAACATTAACTACAGTAGTCCCCACTGTGGATAGGTCTAGCCTTATGTGGCTGTGCTGGGGGCAGGGGGTCAGGAAACTGCTACTGTACAGTCAGCAGCTGCACAGTCAACCAACCATGGACTGAAAGAGTAGCTCGGCCCACTGTGGTAGTGTCTGTATGGAATACGTGTGGACTTCTTTTTCTCATCACTCCCTAGACAACACAGAGTAACAAGATCTTATGTAGTGTGCACACTGTGCTGGGGTCATAAATGATCCAGAGGCTATCTAAAGTGCACACACGTGGGCATATCCAGCCTTCCGACATTGCAATGCCGTCTCGTTTACAAAGTTTGTGGACAAATGAGTTTAAAACAAATCGCGCATGTGCATGTGCATCTCATCATTTTAAAGTTTTGTGATGGGCTGTGTTCATAGCTGTGCTTGGCCCTAGGGGTACACACTTGAGATGTTATAGGTTTGCTTTAGTTAACTTTCCATCCCTGAAACCAAGTACTTGTAATAACAACCTAGGGAGAAAAGGATTCCTTTGCTCATGATGTCAGGAGTCTCTGGCCATGACCAGCTGGTTCCATTGCTTTGAGTTTGAGGCTAGGTGATGATGATGATGATGGTGGTGGTGGTGATGATGATGGTGGTGATGATGGTGATGATGGTGGTGGTGGTGGTGGTGATGATGATGATGATGGTGATGATGATGATGGTGATGGTGATGATGGTGGTGATGATGATGATGATGGTGGTGATGGTGGTGATGATGATGATGGTGATGGTGGTGATGGTGATGATGGTGGTGATGATGATGATGATGATGGTGGTGATGGTGGTGATGATGATGATGATGGTGATGGTGGTGATGATGATGGTGGTGGTGATGATGATGATGATGATGGTGGTGATGATGATGATGATGATGATGATGATGATGATGTCTGTAGGCTAGTTTGTTGCAACTCTGGGGGAAAGGTATCCTGACTGTTCAGGAGTCAGGCAACACCTTGAGCTGCTAGGATAGCTCTGGCAGCTGGAGCTGCTGGGACAGCTCATCTCTGGAGGGAAAGGTATCCTGACTGTTCAGGAGTCAGGCTCTACCTGGTGTGGTGGGGGGTGGTCTTTCCCCAGGATAGAGCAGTCCTGCTCCTCTCCTGGAGAGTCTCTACAGCTGAGCTTTGCTCAACTCCCACTTAAGGGGGCTTCCTGGCAGAGCTCTGCTTCTTCTCTGGCCTAAGATGTTGCTTCTTTTGCTTCACTCTGCGAAAAGGGAAACCCCAGCAGAAATGTCGCAATCTCCTCTGGTTCTGGTGAAAAGTTGTTACTTTTTCTGCTCCACCTGGCTCAGTCCCCCAAGGGACGTCTCAGCAAGGTTCTTCTGTTCAGTTCCCCCTTGCTCACCCCTCCTAAGGGAACGCCTCTACATGGTTTTTTCTGCTCGGTCCACTAAGGTGAATGAAGATCTTCATACCCAAGACTCTTTTGAGAAAGAGATTTATTTGGTAAGGAGGAGTCCAGGAGAGTGGCTGCCTCTACCAGGGTGGAGAGAACAGCCCACAACTGAGCAGGCAGGGCGGTTTATGTAGGATCTCTTGGGGGCGGAGTTTCTCCAGGGAAAAGTTTTTCTGCACAGGGATTGGTTAGTTTTGTGGGTTAGGGGCAGAGATGGCCCTGATTTCAGAGCTAAATTGTGTTTCTTTCACTGGCCTTTTTTAGCTTTTTGACTCCAGTTCTTAGGCCAGGGCACATTTCTTTCACTGGCTCTGATTCTAGGGACCAAGAGTGTTCCTTTGGCGCTGGTTTCAGAGTCAGGGCATGTTTCTTTGGTTCTGGGTTTGGGGACAAAGTGTTCATTTCTCTGGCTCAGGTCCCAGATCCCTGGGTGTGTTTCTTTCCCTGGTTCTGGGTACCAGGGTCAGGGTAGGTTTCTTTAGCCAGCCCTTTTCCCTATGATGGTGATGATGGTGATGGTGGTGATGGTGATGGTGGTGATGGTGATGGTGGTGATGGTGGTGATGATGATGGTGGTGATGGTGATGATGATGATGATGGTGATGGTGATGATGGTGATGGTGATGATGGTGATGGTGATGGTGGTGGTGATGATGATGATGATGATGATGGTGATGATGATGATGGTGATGATGGTGATGATGATGGTGATGATGATGGTGATGGTGATGATGGTGATGGTGATGATGATGTTGATGGTGATGATGATGGTGATGATGATGGTGATGGTGATGGTGATGATGGGGATGATGATGATGATGATGGGGATGATGATGATGATGATGGGGATGATGATGATGATGGTGATGATGATGATGGTGATGCTGGTGGTGGTGATGATGATGATGGTGATGGTGATGATTGATGGTGATGATGATGGTGGTGGTGGTGATGATGATGATGTGGTGATATTTTACTTGTGCTCTAACAAATAAAGCTTGCCTGAAAATCAGAAGGAGGAGCTAGCCACTAGTTAAACATAGAGGTCTGGAGGTCTGTACAGACAGACAGGAAGTGACAGAGCTGGGTGGAGAAAGGAAGTGATAAGGCAGGGTGGGGAGAGGAGCTCATTCTCTTTCAGCAGAGGATTTCATAGGGGTAAGAACTGATGTCTTGCTGCTCTGTCTCTCTGATATTTCAGCTTTTACCCCAATATCTGGCTCTAGGTTTTTTATTAATAAGACTGTTTGGCAATTTGTGTTACATCTGGTGACCCAAAGTTTGGTCAAAAAAAAAAAAAAGCTGCTTGCCTTGGCCTTGCAGGTCTCAGCTCAGCTTCATGTGGGCTCAAGTATCTTTGACTTCTTCTCTCCTGGTGGGTTGTGAGCTCTGGACCCCCATATGAGACTGCTACCACATTAGGTAGCTGCCTTGAAATTCTCTCAAGCTTCTACTGCTCTAGTCAGAAGCAGCCAGCCTTACATCTGAATTGCCATTGTCAGCAAATTTGGTGAGTCAATTAAGATTTTTTAAAGGAAAGAATTAGTTAAAAGAGAATTTTTTCCCACGTTAAAAAAGGGGAAACATTTTTTCAATTGAGGAAATTTGGTCTCTGTTTGATAATTTCGTCCAAAAATGGAACAATTAAATGAGAGGATAATTAATGTTGATGGGATTTACCTATCATCAATTATAAATATTATTTGTTTGATCATCTCTGTTTTATCATTAAAAAAGTGGTTAATATGAGTGCCAAGATAAAAATTTTAGAAAAACTTGTTAAAACAGATCACAGAGATATTCAGACCCAGACAGAGGAATTTAAAGGTGAACCAATCTCAGCATTGCATTATACGGTTGCAGAAAAACAGCCTAAGACTTTCAAAGTCTGGTAACCTTATAGAAACTGTCAAATGCTCAAAGCTGTGTAAGAGCTGACTGGACTCCTGTGCAAATGTTAGATTTGAGGAGATTCAAAGAGGCTATAGTGTCATATGGTGTGCATTCTCTGTATGTGAAGCAAATGTTAAACTTGTGGTCAACTTGTAATAGAATTGTCCCTCAAGACTAGAAAGATTTGGTTACAGCTGTCCTAGAAGCTGGTCCATAGTTACAATGGAGGACCTGGTGGAAAGATGAGGCTAAGACCATTGAACAACAATGTAAGGCTAGAGGTATGGATATTTTCCAAGATCAACTTCATGCTTATATAAAAATACAATCTTTATATGATGACCACACCCTAATTTTATGCTGAATGGCAGCCTTGAGTGTTTGGGACAGAATTGAAGAACTAGGAAAGAAAATTGAGTCCTTTACAAAATCTATACAAGGCTCAAAAGAAACCTTCATGGATTTCTTACAAAGGCTGTCTTCAGCAGTAAATAGAATAATACCAAATTCAGAAGCTAGACAGATAATAACTGAATCTCTGGCTTTTGAACATTCTAATGCACAATGCAAAAGGATAATTAGGCCATTAAATGCAAGATCAGCACTCTTGGAGGATTGGATCAGGAGCACAATTAATATTGAATCTCATGACCATGATGATGATAGGGGAGGTGATTTCCAGAGGTTTGAAGAAAAATAGTATTGTCAGGTGTTTCAATTATGCTAAACAAGGTCACCTAAAAAGGGACCATAAACAGGATATTCCTAGAAACATATTTTTTCAAGGAATAATCCCAACAGAATTTTCCTCCCTTCTGGAATGTGCAGAAGGTATGGTAAAGGCAAACATTGTACTAATGAGTGTAAATAAACAAAGGACAGACAAGGTAATCCTTTGCTTTTGCCATCAGGAAACTTCCTGAGGGGCCTCTCACAGGCCCCCATGATAAATTCAGTTCAATCCTTTCTTGCCATCATGGAAGAAACCCCTTCCCAGAGCAATTAAATAACCTAATGTTTATTGTAAAAAACTATACTGCTCAGGGTGATTGAACAGATATAGAAGAGAGAACAAAAAATTTGGGAGAAACCATAAAGCACATTTTTTAGCATATTTCTATAAATGAACAATGACCAAAATTAATAGTACAAATATATGATAGTCTCATTGAAGGTCTTGTAGACACAGGTGCAGACATAACAATAACTGTACCAGAATCTTGGCATCCAAATTGGCTTCTTCAGAAAGTAAATGTTCAGCTTTTAGGGATTGGAACATTATCTCAAGTGAAATAGAGCACAAGATGGGTCAAATGTATAGGGAAAGAAGGATAGAGAGGAAAATTAAAGCCATATGTGGCTATTATAGCTATGACTCAATGGAGACGTGATTTATTACAACAATGGAATACCCAGATTAACATTCCTCCAATCTCAGAAATAAACCATAAACTAACATATGTTTCTGAGAAAAATATTAGAAGGTAGTATAAAGAACAGTCACCAACCATCCAGATTATACAAGAACAGGGTACAAAACTGCTGATCTTTCAAAGACACCACCAGCCCTACCTTTAAAATGGTTAACAGACAAGCCTGTATGGGTTCAGCAATGACTTTTAACAAAAGAAAAACTACAGGCCTTAGAACAGCTGGCACAAGAGCAGTTAAGTGCTCAGCATACTGAAGAATCAACCAGCCCTTGGAATTCTCCTGTATTTGTTATTAAAAAGAAGTCTGGTAAATGGAGAATGGTAACAGACATTAGAGCAATTAACAAGGTAATTTAGCCAATGGGCTCTCTACAGTCTGGAATTCCTTTGCCTACTCTGTTACCTAAAGGATGGCCTCTTATAGTTATTGATTTAAAAGACTTTTTTCAATACTCTTACAAGAAAAAGACAGAGAAAAATTTGCCTTCACAGTACCTACTTATAATAATTTCCAGCCAGTCAAGAGATATTAATGGAAGGTTCTCCCACAGGGAATGTTAAATAGCCCAACCCTGTGCCAGTATTTTGCATGACAGCCATTGGAAATGATACATAAACAATTTCCTAAATCTATACTTTACCATTACATGGATGACATTTTACTAGCTGATTCAAATGCAATTACATTAGAAAGAATGTTTGAAGAAATAAAGATTACAAATTGCTCCTGAAAAGATACAAAGAGGAGATTCTATTAATTATTTAGGATATAAAATAGGTCTACAAAATATTAGACTCCAAAAGGTGCAAATTAGGAGAGATCGATTATGGACTCTTAATGACTTTCAAAGATTATTTGGAGACATGTCTAGTCTACAGACCACTACTGGGGTAAAAAATGTTGAACTGAGTAATTTGTCTGAAACCTTAGAGGGTAACAAGGACTTAAATAGTCTAAGAGAATTATCGGCTGAAGCTGAGAGAGAATTGGCTTTGATGAAAAAGAAAATACAGGATGCACATGTGGATTGTTTGGATCCTAAGCTTGATTGCATTTTGGTTATTTTACCCTCTAAGCATTCTCCTACAGGAATTTCAATGCAGAGGGAAGATATTATATTTGAATGGATATTTCTACCAAATAAACAGAGTAAAAAATTAAAAACTTATGTGGAAAAGATCTCTGACTTGATTTTAAAAGGAAAATTGAGCCGGGTGGTGGTGGCGCACGCCTTTAATCCCAGCACTCAGGAGGCAGAGCCAAGCGGATCTCTGTGAGTTCGAGGCCAGCCTGGGCTACCAAGTGAGTTCCAGGAAAGGCGCAAAGCTACACAGAGAAACCTTGTCTCGAAAAACCAAAAAAAAAAAAAAAAAAAAGGAAAATTGAAACTTCATCAATTAGCAGGAATAGACCCAGGAGAAATTGTAGTACCTTTAACTAATGATGAAATTGACAAAGTACAGGCAGAGAGTAAACCTTGGCAAAGAGCTTGCAGTAATTTTTGGAGAGAGATTAACAAAAAATATCACAAAAGTAATAGAATTAAACATATAATGAAAGCTAACTGAATCCTGACTTGAATTGTTCAGGAAATACCAATATCTGGAACCCTTACATTTCATACAGATGCAAACAAACAAGGAAAGGCAGGTTACAAATCAGTAAATGTAAGTAAAGTAGTTCAAAGTCCTTATAATTCTGTCCAAAAATTGGAATTATATGTCGTTCTGATGGTATTAATGGATTTTTCAGAACCTCTCAACATAGTTACTAACTCTCAGTATGCTGAAAGATTGGTTTTACATATTGAAACTGCAGAGTTAGAATTAACTTCATTATTTATTCAGTTACAAGAAATAATCAGGAATAGGAAGCATCCTTTATATATAACTCACATCTGATCCCATACAGGTCTGCCAGGCCCTCTAGCACAAGGTAATGATGAGATCGATAAATTATTGATAGAAAATGTGCTAGAGGCCTCAGAATTTCATTAAAAACATCATGTCAATAGTAAGAGTTTAAAAAAGGATTTTTCCATAACCTGGCAACAAGCCAGGGAAATTTTAAGGAAATGTCCTACTTGTTCTTTTTACAATCAAACTCACTACTAGCAGGATGTAACCCAAAGGGTACTCAGAGGAATGAAATCTGACAGATAGATGTGTTTCATTTTGTAAAATTTGGAAAATTGAAATATATACACCATACCATTGATACCTAGTCAGGATTTCAATGGGCAACTGCTCTGAGTTCTGAAAAAGATGATTCTATAATCTCACATTTTCTAGAAGTTATGGCCATCATGAGTATACTACACAAATTAAAACTGACAATGCTCCAGCATATTTCTCTGGCAAAATGAAACAGTTTTTTGCTTATTACCATATGAAGCATATTACAGGTACACCACAAAATCCTACAGGCCAAACAGTCATATAAAGATCAAATCAAACTCTAAAGGATATGCTAAATAAACAGAAAAACAAAAACCTCCAGAAATAGATGACATAATGCTTTATTAACTTGGAATTTTCTCAATGCTAATGAGAAAGGAACAACAGCTGCAGATAGACACTGGATAATAGAAAAAACTACAGAATTAAATCAGCCTATATACTTTAAAGATGTGCTGACCTCAGAATGGAAACCAGGATATTTATTACTTTGGGGCAAGGTTTTGCTTTTGTTTCTACAGGAGAAGAAAAGCTATCAATACCATCAAAATTGATAAAGGTTTGATTTGAATAAGAGAGACCTCTTAATTAGAAGAGGTGATAGTTCATCAACCAGCATGACCATTCAATTTAAATTAACTCATATCACTAACAGATTCTTTTCATTTAATCAGATATAACTTGCCAAAAGGGAACCTCCCCAAAGGTAGGGTTGGGGAAGGGTTTTTGTTTTTTGTCTTTCAGGAGAATGAAGGCTAAGGAATCTGAAGAACACTGGACAAATGAGTCATCTGAAGAAAAAGGACAAGTCATCCAGAAAAAAGATGTCCCAAGAAAAAGAGTAAATTGGCCTATTGGTATACCACATATAAAATTTCATGTCTTCCTAAATGTTTGTTTCTACTCTTCTCTACAGACACATAACACAAATGGTCTTTATATAGTCCCAGTTCAGTTAAAAATTAAAGCTGGCTTTGGAGTTGGAGCATGACTCTCTCCTTCTCTAAACCCAAGCATGCTTGTTAAAAGAAAATGCAAAATTTTTGTATCATGTCAGAAGAGCCACCTGATATGGGATAGAAGAAAAACCAAAATGAAGGGACTATTCTATTGCCATTAATCTCATAATTATTTGGTTTTATTTTGATGCCTTAAGACTTTTCTTAAGGTATGAATTTTATATCAAAATTTATAAGGTTTATACATACATATATTTTAAACTTTTGTCATGATATTTATGGTCATAGAGTACTAACTAATCCTAGAAAAAAGGCTTCATTTAGCTCCTGTACATGATTTCGGGTTTGAGTCTCTATCAGTTTTCTGCAGGGAACCATGACCTCACCTAACAGCAACTTTGAAGTCTCCAAAAAGATGATGGGGCCTCACAATGATGGTTTCATCAGGACAATAATAATATCACTAATCTGACAAACACCACCCAAAGATCAGCTTTGGACTAAAAGCTGCTCAGGACAGTTTTGAGATGGCTAGCTGAGATGATCCAGCCTCACAGACTACTCCAGCAAGGACTTGAGACAAGCCCTGGACTTTTGCATTATGCAGAGACTGGACAACAAATGATACAGCTACCTCTCCCAGGACTTGACAATTAACCCAAAAGTTTTCTTTTCAGGATCCCCTAAAGATGCTGTCACCCCCAGACAGCAGGAAGTAATTTTAAGAAAATCACACCCACATTCCCAAGAGGTGGGGTGGGTGGTTTTTGGTCATTCAGTGGGCTATGGATAATTGTCATTGTTTAGGATGGTTGGTTACAAGTTGTTAATTGATAATGGTCAGGAAAAAAGCTAAACCAAGAAAATTAGATTCTGGGTTCTTGTTTGAGAAAAAAATGGGATATAGATAAGAGGTAGATTATTTAATCTACTCTGAAAAAAAAAGATATAGAAATTATAGAATAAAGGGTAGATTATTGAATCTACTCTGAAAAGAAAAAAGAGAGAATATAGTGGTATTCTATTTGTACTGAAATGTGACTTTATTTGTATGTTAATAAATAAAGTTGCCTAGGGGTCAGAGCTATCAGCAAGCCATAGCGAAAGCCAGGGCGGTGGTGGTGCACGCCTTTAATCCTAGCACTCGGCAGGCAGAGCTAGGTAGATCTCTGTGTGTTCAAAGATACAGCCAGCATTGGAGACACACGCCCTTAATCTCAATACCAACCATAGAAGACTTGGAGGTCTGTATAGAGAGGCAGTGACGAGGCAGTCACGTAGTTGGGTTTACAACCAATGAGAAGGAAGAACAGAACTCTTATTTTAAAGGCGAACGCACAGGGAGTAGTTCCTTTTCGGAGAGGTCTCTTGGCGGGAGAGGCTAGCTGGCGGAAAGCGGGTAAGGCTCTTAGCTCTGACCTCTTTGGCTTTCATCTTTACATTGGCTCTGTGTCTCTTATTTAATAAGGCAGTTGGTTACATCTACATTTGGCGCCCAACGTGACAAGAATCCATAAGAAACCGCTTGACTCGGCTTGGCTGCGGGTCCGCCGCTGGTCCGGTCTCCCACCTTGGCGGTCGGCTCCGGACGGCCGGCTCTCTAGCCGGGGCCGAGTCGGTTTGGCCTCAGGCCCCAAGCGGTTAGCTTAAAAGCCAGTGCTACAAACAACTCAGGCCTGCTCTGTCGAACCGGGTCCCTGTCTGTAAGGCCAACACACGTGGTTGGAGTTTAAGGAAGTCTAGCCCAGGCCTGACTCCGCTCAAGCGGGGACACGTGTCTGGATTTAAGCTTTTAGCCAGGGCTTCTCTCTCTCTCTGTCTCTGTCTCTCTCTCTCTCTCTCTCGATTCACCTTGGACACTAGGTGGCTGTTTTGAAATTCCCTCGCATTTCTACTGTTCTGCGCGGATTTGGTAAGTCAATTAACATATCAGATATTTTAAAGGAAACTATTTAAAAGAGAAATTTTTTTCCACATTTAAAAAAAAATGGGTTTTCTGTGTGCATTGGAAGAAAATTGGGCTTTGTTTGCATTTTTAGGCAGTCTGACAATGGAACAACTGTATGGGATGATTACTATTGATCGGATTATGCAATTGATTACCATGTTTATACACATTTTACTATTTAAAAAGATAGTCAATTTAAGTGCCAGGGTGACAGTTTTAGAAAAACTTGTTAAACCTGAAAAAACTCAGACAGAAGAAATTAAGAGTGAAGTTGTGGATCATAAGGTTACAGAGAGAAAGCCTGTTTTCACACAGTCACCCTTAATTTATCCGGTAACCGTACAGCAGTCGCCTGGTCAAATGTCTACACAAAATATTTGGACTCCAATTGACATGTTGGATTTACGAAGGTTTAAGGAGGCAATAGTATCTTATGGCATGCATTCCCCATATGTAAAGCAAATGTTAAACTCTTGGTCGACATATAATAGGATTACACCACAGGACTGGCGGGAACTGGCACAGGCTGTTCTGGAGCCAAGCCAACAGCTCCAGTTTCAACTTTACTTCAAGGATGAAGCTAAAAACATAGAAAAACAATGGAGGGATAAAGGAATACAAGTCTGCCAGGATCAGCTTATTGGAGAAGGCCAATATGCTTCAGTACACACACAATGTCTATATGATGACCATACCTTAATTCTATGTCGAACGGCAGCCTTGAATGCATGGGACAGAGTTGAGGAACCAGGAAAAAAAGCTGAGTCATTTACAAAAGTTACACAAGGCCCAAAAGAATCTTTCACAGATTTTTTACAAAGACTGGCTTCAGCAGTAAAGAGAATGGTCCCCGATTCAGAAGCTAGTCGGATAATAATTGAATCTTTGGCCTTTGAGAACGCGAATGCAGCATGCAAAAGAATAATCAGGCCATTAAAGGCAAGATCTGCACCCTTGGAAGATTGGATTAGAGACACAGTTAATGTGGAGGCTCATGAGCATGATGATATGTGGGTAGGAGAAGCAATTTCAAAAGGTTTGAGGAATGTTAGATGTTTTGGATGTGGAAAGCAAGGACATTTGAAAAGGGACTGTAAACAGGTCATTCCTAGGAACAATGTTTCTTCAAGGAACAATGGTAACAGAATGCCCCTTCCTTCTGGAGTATGCAGAAGGTGTGGTAAGGGAAAACACTGGACCAATGAATGTAGATCAACAAGGGACAGACAAGGTAATCCTTTGCCTCAGGCTTCGGGAAACTCCCAGAGGGGCCTCTTGGAGGCCCCCACAGCAAATCCAGTTCAAGCCTTTCCTGCAGTCGTAGAGGAAACCCCTGCTCAGAGCGAGTAAATAACCAAATGCCTATCGAAATAAATCATGCTGGTCAGGATGATGAAACAGAGAGAATAGAAAATTCAAGAAAAAACATAAAGAAAATTTTTTGGCAAACTTCTATTAATGAACAAAGACCAAAATTAACGATAAAAATTAATGGTGTTTTGTTGTCTGGTTTGGTAGACACAGGTGCGGACGTTACCATAATTGCACCAGAATTTTGGCATCCAACTTGGCCTCTTCAGGAGGTAAATGTTCAACTGTTAGGAATTGGGACATTATCTCAAGTAAAACAGAGTGCAAGATGGCTCGAATGTATAGGTCCAGAAGGACAGAGA
>CABHPR010057401.1:0-17476 GCA_902168415.1 Peromyscus melanophrys | reverse complement strand
GACTGTTAAAGAAAACCATAACCAACTGATCAAAACACAGTGTTGTGGAGCTCAGTCTAAATGCCAATTGGATACATCTATGATAAAGGTTCTGCACTTAAGGCTCCAGGATCGCTGTAGAACAGGGGTTGGAAAGATTTTAAGAGCCAAGGGATCATGAAATTTGCTTTAAGACTGTGTCTCCTAGAAATGTCAGAAGCAACACCCATAAAGTATAACCAATAAGATGCCTAAACATGAGAGACTCTGGAGCACTCAGTTATAAATGAGATGTCTTTATCAAACCTTTCCCTTAGGGCCAGGGATCTGAACAGAAGAGGAGGTAGAAAGACTGTAAGAGCCAGAGGTGATGGATGACTCCAAAGCAACAGTGGATTCTAGACATTATAAATCTGATGGACATATGAACTCAAGGCAGCTATGACAGTCTGTGTAAGACCTGCACAGGTTCAAAAACCCCAGCATTGAGAAGCAGAAGTGGCCACAAAGTCGCATCCCTAACAGAAAGCTGTTTGCAGTTGATACCTGTTAGAAAGAAAGAAAGAAAGAGAGAGAGAGAGAGAGAGAGAGAGAGAGAGAGAGAGAGAGAGAGAGAGAGAAAGAGAGAGAGGAAGGAAAGAAGGAAAAGAAAATCAGGGCTGGAAAGATGGTTCAGCAGCTAAGAGTTAAGATTGCTCTTGCAGAGGACCCAGGTTCAATTCTCAGGATCCACATGGTGGCTCACAACTGCCTGTAACTATAGTTCCAGGGGACCCAACTTCCTTCCACAGGCAAAACACTAATGGACATAAAAATAAAAATAAATAATAATAATAATAATATAACAATAATAAACAAACATACAAACAAACAAACAAACAAACAAATAAATAAATAAATAAATAAATAAATAAATAAATAAATAAATAAATAAATCGGTTTTCTCTAATGGAGCGTCACTGGGACAATAACTACACTACAGGGCAGGCCCTATGCTCAAGAAGAATACACAAGCCGGTTGGTGGTGGCGCACGCCTTTAATCCCAGCACTCCGGAGGCAGAGCCAGGCGGATCTCTGTGAATTCAAGGCCAGCCTAGGCTACCAAGTGAGATCCAGGAAAGGCGCAAAGCTACACAGAGAAACCCTGTCTCGAAAAACCAAAAAAAAAAAAAAAAAAAAAAAAGAAGAATACAAATAATGGTCTCTGTTTTTTTTTTTTTTTTTTTGTTTTTTGTTTTTTGCGTGTGCTTTTGGGTTTTTTGTTTATTTGGATATTTTTGTCTTTCTGTCATTTTGTTCGTTTGTTTTAATTTTCTTTTCTTGAGAGACAGAGAAAGAACATAAGTTGGGTGGGTAGAGATGTGAGGAAGATCAAACAAATAAAAAATACTTGAAGCCATGTGTCATCCAGTCGGTGACTGAAGTCAACTATGGGGAAGGAGTAAAAAGAAATCAGGAAAGGTTAAAGTGGTGTCTGCAGATGCAAGGGACCTCTGAGAGTTGGGAGACCCAGGAGGGCAGGTGACAGACATTACAGGGACCACCTCAGCCTCAGGGACAGCCTGAAGCTAACTGCCTGGGACAGGACAGAGCTCCAACACGTCTGTAGGGCTCATCCCTTAATGCTGACCAATATCTGATGAAAATCACAGAGTTCTTCTGTCACGTGACTTCCACTTCCTAGCTACCAGGGGTAAAAATGATCCAAAAGAAGAGGCAGGTTTGCCTTTGGGGATAATACAATGTGTATGAAGAGTAATCAGTTGATGATCAAGTGCATAAATAACTGCTCTGTATTATGCATGAAATGAAAAAAACAAACGGATGAGAGAATCAGAGTGGCAGTGCATAAAAAAGGAAAAAAAATCACAGGATGGTGACCACAGCTGACACCGAATTTTGTCAGTAATACAGCACAGTAAGTTACAAACGCTGAGACATTGTGCTGAGAAAGCTATGAACATCTAGTATAAGAAACATGATTAAATCCGTTTAATTGCGTTTGTCATTCGCTAGCATGTGGATTCTCATGTTAGCAAAAACATGTTTGCTACAGAGGAAAGAAAATGTTTTCTAGAATTTGACTGAAATTACAATCAGAAGGAATGTCATACTAAAAGTACAGTTATTCACCGAAGCCCTAAAGAGAAGCAACTAATTTATAAAGAGTTCAAGAGAAACACAATACAGCATTGTTCTGATAATGACAATGTTTTAGATATTAGGAAAGACTTAATAAAGCACTACGCTTGATGAAAATTTATGCATTCTATTTTCCCTAGTGAAAATGTCCTTTTTCTCTGAAATAATAAAATATACAAAAAGGCTTTGAATATCTAGCATGAAGGTATATGTCAAGTTTCCATTCATCAAAATGTATTTTATTCTTTATGGTCCAAAGAAAGAGGTGAAATTGCACTATAGTGTCAGTAATGATAAAGGAAGCTTAAACATTCAGAACTGTGCATTCTTTAGCTAAGAATTAATTTATGATTAGAAAAGTTCACAAATGGTTGAAAAGAATTTCACAACTATAGAAAAACTGTCAGAGTTATATACTAAGACAATACCAGTGTTAAAATTATGCCATGTTTAATTTGGTGAGATCATTTACATGTCATACTTCACAGAAAAATTTGTGAATAAATGATAGATATTATTAGCTGAGATGTTGCATACTGACAAGAGAGAACTCAATTCATAATGCATGTATGAGAAATATGGATCTCTATGGAGGCTTACAGCATCCAAGTATCTTTAGAAAAATACTAGAAAACAGAGAAAATGAACAAACTCATGATTATTTAATTTTATTTTAAAATCTGTATCTGCATATTGATGAAGTTCCAGAGGTCTGGCCTTAGAACTAGAGACATTGTAAGCAAATAATATAGTCACATTCTAACAAAGTCAAATTTATGATTATTAATGTCTGTGGTTAATATTTAAAGATAACTGCAACAAAATGTTCCATAACTGACTTCAATAACAGCAAGGAGTGTTAGTTTAATAACTGTACGCTCTTCCTTCCAAAGAGCCCATTCAATCCCCTGTAATGACAACAATCCACGTTATCTTGGTAAAAACAAACTGACCTAGTTAACAAAGAAGTTTTTAAAACTTCAAAAGGGCATAAATTATACTACCTCATGTCCCATTTTCTAACCATAATATAACATAGGCAATTAAAATTAACCAGAGATGTTAAAAAAAATCAGTGGCTCATGTAAGGAACTACTTCATTAGAAGAAATAAATACACAAAAAAAATTGGAGATAATTTTAAAAATAATGAAAATAATAGCCCAATCTCAGCTGTTAGGGACCCTACTAATTTGCTAGTTGGATAATAAAACAAGTAGAAAATGTAATTAGATGCACAATTATGTTTCATTGTTTTGATTATTATACAAATGTTAAACGTATAGACAAAGAGAAGAATATAATGAATCCTCATGCATGTAACTGGTAATTACTGGCTTTGCCCAAATCAGGATCAAAGCAATGTCCACATATATTTTGGCAGACAATAACTTCACAAACTGTTAATCGATATACTCCTGTTTCTCATCTGCTCCTTACTCTCACACTACACTGTACTGATGATCAGGCCCCAATTATTTCTATCATTTCCTACATTCTATAGCTTTCTGCTTGTATATGTTCTGTGTTACTTACTCCAAATTTCCTGCCAAGTGGTAAACAGATAGCGAAGTCTGACTGGATTGCTGTATGAACATTTTTTGGGGAGAAAGTGTTTTATGGATACTGTGATGCTAATTGCCATCTATGACCATCAATAAAATCTATCACTTTAGCCGGGCGGTGGTGGCACACGCCTTTAATCCCAGCACTCGGGAGGCAGAGCCAGGCGGATCTCTGTGAATTCAAGGCCAGCCTGGTCTACAGAGCGAGATCCAGGAAAGGCGCAAAGCTACACAGAGAAACCCTGTCTCGAAAAACAAAAAAAAAAAAAAAACAAAAAACAAAAACAAAAAAAAAAAACAAAAAAAAACCCAAAATCTATCACTTTATTTTCATGGATGGGAAAAACAGCAGGACAATCTCTTTGTCTTCCTCACTTGCTGGGATAATTCTATATGAAGAGTTTTCTGTCTTTAGCTCATTAGTTACTCTGAGTTACAGTTCATGGACAAGGCAGTGTAGCGTGTGACTGTCTGCTCACATTCCTGAGTTTCAGGATCTGCAAATTTCTCAGCATCCTCCAAGGAAAAGGTGTGACAGTAATTTTTGAAATCATGATTTTTTTGAACTAATATTTGTTTTCTCTTTTAGCAAACTGTGGTTATGTCCTTATATTCTTCTATTTTACTTCCCTATCTTATTTCCCTGCCCCCAAGGTTTTGCTGAGTTGCAATTACTTCAAGTTGCCGACCTGACTTTAATTGGAATGATTTACTTGTTTTCTGGCATTACTAGACATCTCAGGGTCTTTAATATCTCTGGCCCAGATTTAACATCAATCCTTTCCCACAAAGCACAAGAAAGCTGATAACAACATATATATTGAAAAATTCAAGACCAGTAGTATAATATTACATACTTGGGGAACACTTCTAAAGCTGAGGCTAACAGAAAAATAATTCTTTCATCAGCTGATTCATCTTTGTCCCAACATGAGATGCTTTATAAACCTAACTGCCAAAGAAGCGTGTGCGCATGTGCACAATCATACTGTGTGTGGGTACAGGAAGAGGTCAGAAGAAAGTAAAGGATCCCTTGGAGCAGTGGTTCTCAACCTTCCTAATGCTGTGTGACCTTTTAATACAGTTCCTCATGTTTTGGTGACCACCAAGTATAATATTATTTTTGTTGCTACTTCATAACTGTAATCTTGCTCCTGCTATGAATCATAATGTAAATATCTGTGTTTTCCAGTGGTCTTAGGAGACCCTTGTGGAAGGGGTCAAGGCCTGTATGTTGAGAGCCACTGCCCTAGTGCTAGAGTTACAACAGTTGTGCCTGGCAGATGAAGGGTGATAGGAACCACACTCCAGTCCTCTGGAAGAACAAGTGTGCTTAATCTCTAACCATCTCTCCACTCCCCAAGCCTGTGATGGTTTTTTTTTCTTAAAATCAGCTGTGGTTTTGTTCCCATTATTTACTATTAGTATTTATACTTGGTCAATTAAATATTTCTGCTTATCTATTAGCTCTAAAATTGAAACCTTTAGTGTGAGTCAATAGTTTATAACAACTAAATATGAAAAAAGTGAAGGCATGACAAAATAAGATAGAATAGAAAATGTAATTAATATCTACTATTACTCCAAATTTCCTGCTATAGGATGCTATTCTGTGATGACTTAATGATGAGTTGATAGATCATATCTGTGTGTAAGCAAAGAAATAGATGAAGAACATCAGAGTCAGCCAAATAAGCCACAAGAACCATAAAGAACGTCATCTCTCTAACTGCAGGTGATCTGACAATTGTTTGAATCATTAGGCAAGTGACTGCTCAAAAACATTCTTCAAACAATATCTACATTTACATTTCTTTTAAAGGCATGAAACACAAATAATCTCAAAATATTATTTTAACCCATCCGTGACAAAATGACAACTTTGTAAATGAATGGCCTGTCTATGTAGTTCAAACCGATGGGGTTGTGTTTACCCTGGGAAAAGAACAAAAAAAATACAGGTAGGTCAAGGCCACTACACCAAGACTGAATGCATTATGCACAATAACCCCAACCTGGTATAAAATAAGTGGCAGGGAGTTCATTTATGGAAACAGACAGAGGCTTTCTGGATTTCCCTTAAACCACAGGAAACATCAATCCTCTTAAACACAGCTTCTCAGCCACTCCAAATACACTACAAGGTAGACACTTCAACTTTCAATTTTCCCCTTCCAAATCTGTGTCAAACAGACATTTGTGTGTGGCTTTGTACTTTCTCCTTTGAAACTGATGCCAATTTAATTTTCCTACTTTAGAAACATGCATACATGTGTATTTCTTGTGTCTAATATACCTTAGTTCTTCTTCAAAAAATCTTATTAATGTGTATGGATGTTGGGTCTGCATGAATGTCTGTGGACCTCCACATGAATGTTTGGTGTTCACTGAGGCCAGAGGATGGTGTTAGAGCACCTGGAACCAGAGTTACAGACCCTGTGAGCTGCAATTTGAGTGTTGGGAATTGAACCTGGGACTTCTGGAAGAGTAGCCAATACTTTACCAGCTGCACCTCTTTGGACCCATGGTGATTCTTTTTAATATGTACCTGAAAATGCAATAGTTGACATACGCATTCCTCACAGGTAATAATTTCTGAAATTCCTCTTAGCTCTCAGAATTAATATATATGAAAATGACTTGGAAACTGAGAGTCTTGTCCTTGACTTACTGTAGAGCTCTGCCTTTGGTGTCTGAGTGCATGGGAGCTGGTCCAACTGCCTGAAATGTTTTCAGTACAAAAGAGAATACTGAAATGGCTCTTTGCATTGTGAAAGGTTTGGAAACACAGACCCAGACAAAGGCATCTTTCATGGAAAAACTAAGTAAGACTCATTATACAAGGAAGATATTTTTAAATATGAGCATTTCTGAACAGTTAAAAAATATAATTCAAGAAAAGGAGTGTGTATGCACACACACACACACACACACACACACACACACAAAAGCTCCAATATTCAAATTATGAACGTTTATGAGTAAACAAAGTGGATTAAAGCACCAATCTGTGAACTTTCCAAAGAGTACACACATTAAGCTCTCAGTAGTTACCACCATGTTTTGGTCTTGTCCTTGCATGAGATCCCAGAAGGCAGGTTTGTTATCAACTTTTGTGTTTTTCCAGAATATGACAAAATGCGATACATTCAGTTACTGCAGTTTCTTTGGCACTAGCTATAAAATGATTTTATACTTAAGGTACAAAATAACAGCTGTAGAAAGCCCGTTATTTGAATTCTTTATAAAGCATCATAATCTAAAATGGTTTTTGAAAGAAATTACAGAATAAAAGCCAAGTTTTTATACTTTCAAAAGTACTAACTTATAATGCTTATGTTCTAGAAGGACAGGAAAACCAACATAAAGAGAGGGGCATTATCTTGAAAAGGCCACTGGTGCCAATAAAGTCTATATTTTTCCTGACAATCTCCTTTAAAAACGTGCCGCAAAGACATGAAGATAAATGTGAGGTATCAATCATTTCCATGGCAATAGATTTTGATGTCAAAACAGAGAGGAACATGGATTTATAGAAAGAACGGGATGGCTGCAGACCAACAAAATTTGGCATAAGGTCTTAGAAACAGACACACTAGACCCAATTACACTTATTTATGTATTGAGATCCATTTCCATAGTACAAGCTGTATATTGTTACACAAATATCAAACTTAATTTATAATATAGCAATTATAGGATTCTTCAAAATTATTCCTATAGCAGGGCAATGGAGAGCTTACATAATTTAAAACAGGACTATTACTGTGAAGATTTAATATTCATCACACCCTAAGACAATAATATTCATACTAGGTTAAGTTAGAGAAAGTTAAAGTTTGGCTATTCCTCCCTTGGAGACGCCCCCACTCAAGAGTTCTTTCTCATTTTTCCTTAATATATCTATGTTTGTGTCATTCAAACAATTAAAAAAAAACCCTAAGCTTAGGCAGTGAAAAGTTAAATATAGGTATACTCCATGTAGTCTCCAAAGGGAAATCACTCTCAGGGTGAATAATGGTTCCCACAGAAGGGAATGATATGTTACTTTCTGTTTATGCACAGTAAAATACATACTAGAATAGCGATTATAAAATCTCACCAGGACAGGCTGGTGAGGAGGCATCTTTCTGAACAGCCCAGAAGGGCCAATGATCACAAGGAGATGGAGGAACACAAGTACCATCCTCATGAACTGGAGACAGCAGGTGGTAGAAAAGGGGAAAACACAAGAGCCCCAGAAAGTCAGTCTCAGAAGGAAAAGCTCTGGAACTCATAAACCAAGGAGGTGCTTCAGACTGAGATAACTGGAACCGAGAGATATCAGGGTAAGATACAGCAGTTCTGGAGGAGCCTTGGATTTGTTCACACCAAAAAGTTTTCTGAAGGTGCCTTCCTAGATTTACAAACTAAATTCATCTAGCCGCTACACCAATACTTAATCCAAAGGTTAATGAATTGGAATACTAGATAATCCATGATATAAATAAATATGATATATATATAGTTTGTTAATAAATTTCTGTTGATTGGCTGAAATATTAAACCTAAATTTATTTGTTAAATCCCATCCAATGCAGGTAGAAAACAGATTTCAATGAAAAAGTTGATGAAATTGCAGAATTCCAATTGCATGGAGTGGCCAAATTAAAATATGAACCACTGAATAAAACCTGAGAACCTCTATTTATAAAATTTAGGTACACACATGGCCATCTGTTTGAGACAATGCAAATATTTATGAGTCTTAGGAAGAAAGGCTAATCCAGATGGTCATGAATCTTCTTCTACTTCTATTATTTTAAAACCTCCAACAGTTTGTGTTAAACAAATATACCACCTCAAAATAACATACTCTCTGTCCTATCAAGAGTAAGGCTTGTTAAGAACATGGTGGCTTACATTTTGAAGCAATTTGCTTGACATGTGAAACTTAGCCCAAAGGGTAGGTTGCATCCACAATTAACAGGGCCATGGCTTTCTTGAATACAAATCAGAAAGCAACACCATTTGGTTAATGTATTTCAGAAAGTTCACATTCTACTGGTCCTATGTGAATTCTCACTGTGTATTCCATAGCTCGTTATGATTTATCATCATCAGCCATAGGCCAAAATTACCAGACTCCAATTACTTTGCTTCCCAGTTTCAAGAAAGAAAGAGAGAAATTATATCAGTCCTACCACAGGAGAGGGCTGGAAGTGCCTGGGGAAGAGAAAGTAATCTACTGTTCTCTGACATTCACTGCCTGAAAGTCATTCACATTAACAACCATTCAAACTTGTTTAGTGCGAGCCAATTGCCTCCCATTTCCCCCCTGTCAGTTACATTAGCTCCAATTCAAATTTAACCCTTATAAAATTAAAAAAATAAAACAACAAGACTCTCTTCAATGACGACAAGTCTGCTTAAGGATCCTGACAGCGCACGGTGTTTCTTAATGGAGCAACTTTAATAGTCTAAATTTTAAGAAAGAATGTTCTTGATGAGGAATTAAATATATTTGCCAAGATAGAAAATATCAAAAAAACCCTTATGCACTTATTCTATGTATAGCAACAACTAAGACCAAGTCATATTTATGATGATGAGGAAGGAATCAAATTAGATTTCAAACTGCATAATATAATCCAATATTCTTTCACTAAGAAGTATTAAACTCATATAACAGACCATTAACTTCCAGACAATTTAGAGCTTACATGAGGTTAACATCAGTGCTACAAAAAAGGCAAAGGGGAGGACATTTAAATAAGAGCAAGTGCCAATATACCATTAAACAACCTAAAGAGGGCACCGGTTCTCATGTATACCTGTTATATTGAATTAGGAGACATTCACATTTTACAAGCTTCTTTACTATTTGTTTTTTATTCTTTAAGATCTACATCTTAACAGTGTGATAAAAATACATGATATATATATATAAAATACAAGTACACAGGAACTGAATCTTACACCTCCCCTTGTAATTTTTCTTAAATTTATTGGATAGTCTAATACTGGATGTGTTTATGAGTTTGTATGTCAAAGAGAAAAAGATGGGGAGGAGACACTGGCTGGAATTTTCTGGGATTTACCCAATATATACTTGGCAAAAAAATAAAATAGAAAAAAATAAAAAACAAAACAAAAAACCCAGAGTGTGGGCATAATTCAAACATTACCCAAGAGTGTCTTATCACACACAGGAAAACAGCCTGGGGCAAAAGCAATAGACTCAAATATGTTTAGAAAGAATTCATTGTCAAACCTTTGAAAGGAGTACTTCAAGTCAAGAATGAGCCAATATCCCTTTATATGTTTGACTAATATAAAAAGAAAAGACTCGCCTAGGTAAAGCACTCTATCTGGGAGAAATCTATTGATGCTAAAAAACTGAGCCATAAAACGATGTTCAAGAAAGTACAAATGTTGACAAATCTGCACGGCGTCCAACTCGGAGATGGTACCCAAACAGTCATTAAATAGCAACACCTAACACTAGCAAGAGCTTTGCTCTCTGGGATTTCAAATGATGCTCATTATCACTTTATCGTTGTTAGTATTAACTTACTATTATTCTCCTTAACTATTATAGGTGAACAAAAATGAAACCTCAGATTATTGATGAATAGACTATAATGCCTCTGTGCTATCATTTATTTGAACAAGATCTTTTTCTTTTCTTTTCCTTTTGAAAAGTATTTTTAAAATTCTTTTCTTTTTCATGCGTGTTTGAGTAAATACGGGTGCATGCATTGAAAGGTCAGAGAACAATCTCGGGTATTGGTCCTTGCTTCCCACCATGTTCGACACAGGGTCGGTTTTTACGCTATTTTAGCTAGGCTAGTTGCCCCAGCCCTGGAGATCTACCCTCAGTTCTCCTGTCTTCACTGCACATAAGGCTTTTAAAACACGGAGCGATCTATTGTTGCATAAATCCTAATTGGTCTCATAATAAAAACCCAGAGCCAGATATTGTGGTAAATGCTGAAAGATCAGAGAGTCAAAGGAACAAGCCACGAGAGAAGCTTCTCACCACTACCGAATCCTCTGGCTGAAGGAGAGGCAAGATCCTGTCTCCATGAATCCTCAGATTGAATGCTTCTGAGTCCTCAGCCAAAAGGGTGCTGGACTCCTGTCTTCGCATACCTTATATTCCTTTCTCCACCCAGCCATATCACTTCCTGTCTCAATCATCCTAGTGCTGGGATTAAGGGCGTTTGACTCCCAAGTACTGAGATTAAAGGTGTGTGCCACCACTGCCTGGCTCTGTTTCTCTTTTCGACTGGATTAATCTCATGTAGTCCAGGGTGGCTTTGAACTCACAGAGATCCAGACAGATCTCTGCCTCCCAAGTGCGAGGATTAAAGGTGCGTGTCACCACTGCCTGGCCTCTATGGCTAATTCTATGGCTGGATCTGTCCTCTGATCTTCAGGCAAATTTTATTTGTTAGAGTAAAAACTTAATACCACCACAATCTGTCTCTCCAGTTCTTTGACAACTCCACACGTGTGCACACCCACAAACACACACACACACACACACACACACACACACACACACACACACACACACACACACACTGAATTCCAGTTGTTTTCCTCTTCCTCCAACCCTTGCTAATGCCTTGACCCCTACAAACACCCTTCCTACACACATGCTATCTTAGGGTTACCACTGCTATGAAGAGACACCATGACTGAAGCAACTTCTAAAGAAAGGTATTGAATTGGGGCTTACAGTTTCAGAGGGTTAGTCCATGATCATCATGAAGGAGAACATGGCGGCAGGCAGGCATGATGCTGGGGCGACCACTGAGAGCCTTGCTTCCTGATCTTCAGGAAAGAGGAAGAGAGAGGGAAAGAGCAGGACTGGGCCTGGCAAGGGCGTTTGAAACTAATCCTTCCCATAGTTCCACTAAAGGAGGACCAATCATATTGGGGTAAAGGACAATCTCATTCAAACCACCACACGTGGATTTTTGTTTTGTTTTCTTTTGTTTTGTGATCTATTGAATTTCACCAGGGCATCTGTGCCAACAAGGATGTGAAACTATCCACTGGAGTCTGATGGGCTCACTGGGGGTACATTCATATTCACAAACGTAATATTCTAACAATTAATTGGTAGATGTAGTATAAATTCTAGCTGTTTTGTAAACTGGATGTACCAAATGTCTTTGAAGGCGTATAACCATTAATACGTTACCCCCCTCTCCATTATACTGACTACATTTAAACCACCAAAATATAAAAACAGAGAGATGTTGCCACATGTGTGAAAGGAAGGGAGGAGCAGGCTGAATAAGCTTCCTTCTGTAAGCAGTGACCATAAATTTCTATGAATAATGTTGGTCTAGTTTCTTGTGATTCTAGTCTATATTGCCTTTGTGACAATAATGTTCAAAATGTCATGAAACAGAATGCTGTATCATAAGCTACTACTACGGGTCATAGTAGCTGCTCTGATTTGAATGAGAATGGTACTCATGGGCTCATATATTTGAAGATTTGATTCCCAATTGGTGGAACTGTTTAAGAAGGATTAGGAGGTGTGGCCTGATTGGAGGAGATGTGTCACTGGGAATGGGCTTCAAGGTTTCAAAAGTCCACACCAGGCACAGTCTACCTTTCCCTCTGCCTGCAGTTTGCAGACCAGATGTGAGCTCTCAGCTACTGCTCCAACACCATGTCTGTCTGCTATCACACTACCTGTTATGATATTCATGGGCTGACTAACCCTCTGAAACTGTAAGCAAGCCCCCAATGAAAAACTTTCCTCTACAAGCTGCCTTGGTGATGGTGTGTCTTAACCACAAGAGAGTAGTAACTAAGACAAATGCCAAATTTTAATTTAAATATGAGAAACAATAATAAAGCTCTGATATTATACAAATGATTATGGTGATGTCAAAGTAGCTACCAAATAATGCAAATATTATCCTAAACTTTTTACATCATCTACAATGTGATGTGAAAAGAAAAGAAAACAAAACAAAAGACAAGACAAGACTACCTACAAGGTTTTTTAGAGGCAATCACTGCCATTGACAATGCTGTGGCGTGTGGGCAATTTATAATAAAAGGATATTCTGGTGCAAACATGCAAATTAGTGGAAACTGGATTTTTTTCATGTTTCAGTTCTCTAGTAGCCAATTTATGGACTTCAAGAAAAGAACTCACTAGAAGAGAACTTGTACATCCCTCCATTAGCATCCTAAGACATACACATCCCTTGTTTCTCATCTTCCTCAGGAGGACTTCCCATGGCTACCTCTAATTATGCTACGCTCCATGCTGTAGTAGATACCCAGAAACTACTATCAACATGATCTACCCCACATACATAGATACTCATAGGTGAATAAAGCTATTTGCAAGGAAATATAAATGATGAACTCAGAGACAGCTCTCTGATAGAAATATAAACTTGAAAGAAGCAACAGCCTCTACTTTTAGTTTTCATAAATCCACATTCCACATTTATTCCCAGATGCATTATTCACAACAGCAATCATCACCCACTGGTTATATTGGCTTGTGTATAGCTTTAGATTTTACACGAGCTGTTTAAGATGAAATTACTATTAAATCAGCTGTCCAGTTCAATCATGGTTTATTCTGGTTGAATTGCAATTCTCTACCACCTCTAACCTACGGTAAAGTACTAAACAATATACATCTGCCATAAATCAATTAATCAATGCCATTAATCCTGGACAGTACCTTCACCTTTAAAGCTCTGGGGAGTAGAGATCTAAGTTTAAGTTAATTTCTACTTTTCAGTCGTTAGCTGTAATGAACTCATTGCTGACAAGCCTTGAACAACCACTGCTTCAAAAACATAATTAAATAAAAGAACAGGAGGAGATAGGAGAGGACAAATGAGAACTTCACAGCCTGTTGAGGGTAGGAAGGAGGAAGGCCACAGATTGGAAATATGGGCAACACAGTAGAGAAAAACATATGCAAGTATGTGTAATATAAATAATAAAGTGACAGAAGAAAATTATGTAAACATCTGAATGGTTTCCACACTTTCAGAATAATTGCAGACACTGAAGTTCCTCAAATGAATCACACTGAGTGTCTGAATGTCAAAGGTAGGATGCTAAGGGACAAATGGACAAGAGCTGCTAGAGTTCATGAGGATGGAAATGCACAGAGCTAACAAATGACATGTCTGAGTTGTGAAATCTTGGTCAACAGGTAAATTTGAATAAATACAAACCAATCGTACACTCAATTTTCAGCTTTAAGGTCAGACCATCAAAAGTCATGCTTTGTAAATTCATGGTATGATAGATTAGACTTACTAATAAATATAAAACTTTGGAGTTGGGCTTCAAAATGTGTACTAACAAAAATTAAAATGGTTAGAGCATATGACACTACCATTATAATTTTATTTATATGCTATGGGTATGTTTTCCTAAAGACATATTCAAGCATGTTCATAACAACGTTTATATTTTTAAAAACTGAAAATAATTATAATAACAAATAGTGGATGGGTATCTAAGTGGTTAAGTCACAGAAATAGGATAATTTTAGACATGAAACTAAAAGTTTTCATATTCATGAATACAAAAATCTAGAGTAAAATAGAAAAGTAATATATGTACTTCTAAAGTTTATCCTTCATATTTATCAAAATACTCCATGGCTGATCAATTTCTGATTTAACTCTCAATTATAAGAGTCCTCCTGCTCGATGTTCATAAAGGCAGAGTTACTCAGACTCTGACTAATCTGATTTCCCTGCATATACTATGAACTGTTCTTAGAAGAGTTGCCTTTTGAAATCAACTTCTTCATGACTTTGAGATGAAGAACTAGTAGTGACAAACGGCAGAGATGTCCCCAAGGACTGCATGAGAATGTCCATGATGGAACTCCTTTGGGTAGTTCTGCTTTGTTCTTGAATATAACAAACGCACAGTAATGGTTCTTTCCTTACCCTTGGACTCAAGAGATGTTTACAGGTTTATTTCCTAATGAAAACGGTGGCATCCTTCATGGATTTTGGAGTCATGTTTTGATGCATCTTCCAGTTCAGGCCAGTCCCAGCCTGAGTTATCTCAACAAAGACAGGCCTTGTTGGGTCCTTGCAATGATTGATTATGTAACCTTGTGTCAACAACTGAGCAGTTTGTACTTTGGGAGACTGTGTGTATCACATATTTTGTAAATAACAGTAAACACAGTAGTCATGATTATGAAGACCTTGCCTTTATTTGTAATTAATTCAGGATCAGATCTATTGTTTCCTCTAAACATTTTGGATGTTCAGAAAAGATCTTTTGTTTCCTTCTATTATCTGATCCATTTCTTTCCTTAACTTCACTGTCACAGCTCATACAAAATTCCTTGTCAATTTTATAGCCTGTTACAAATTTAAGGTAAAGCAATTGCAAATTAAATTTATTTTGAACTTAGTAAGACTAGAATAATGTATGCCTTTCTGTATAAGTGAAACAAAGGCTACTTTAATAACATATTCTGAAAACTTATCATTGCTACTATGAACTTCATGAACACAGAGCCATGGAGTTCTGAAAACTTCCAGGAATCATTAGAAATAAAGTATACACACTTTTGATCAAAATATCCAGCTTTCCTCCCAGACAACAACACTTTAGAAGACTCTAACAGCTTTACTAGAATTAGCCCAGTGTCTGACTTGTCTTGTTATTCATAAACATGAATGAAGAAGCATGCACCCCCTGGACATGAACTGTTACAACTTGTTTGGTCACCTAGAAATGTATGTACAGAGACGAAAATAAAAAGTCATTAAAAGTAAATATTACATTGACATATTGTTTGCTAGAAATAACTCTAAAAATGAAATTAAAGTTAAATTTATGTTATAATAAATTGCTAGATCAGATGTTAAGATTCCTAATTATTTTAATATTTGCCATGATGAAGTCTTAAATATCTCATTTTAAATTTAACAAAAACATACAGAAAATTATTTCCTTGTATGACTTCCAACAGTCTTTTTTAAACAAGTTTTCTGACATTGATTGCTTTAAATTGTCTCAAAATTATTTCCAAATTATCAGCCTCCTTCAATTAAGACTAAATTGCATTTTGCTGCTCTCTCAAAATGATACCACTGAGCTTCATAAGCGAAGTAGACATTGTCTGATCAAAGGAAAACATTTAAAACACTGCCTCCAATCTACACATCATTGCAAAGGGCACCTGGGAAGTATAAAACTTGCAATAATAAAATCAACATGCAAACATGTGGAATGCTCACATCTCCAACAACTGTGTATTAGAAATGAGTTGAAGTGCTACGGGGATGAATAATGAATAATTGGTATTTACAGAAGTCGAGGTCATATGTGAGCCGGTATGTGAAGAGACACACATTAACTTCCTTCTCCTCTACAACACAGTTCAGTATAATAGTTTCCCATATTTGTAATAAACATGGAATGTGGAGCAATCTGAACTCAGTAACTGAAGAGAGGGTGTGGGATGTAGAAGAAAGAGAAACTAGACAGGAAAAAAAGGAACATCTCAAGTAAAAAAATAATTTTTGATCAATCCAGCTAATCCAGAGCCATTTCAGGCAGCATGTCACAACCTACTTACACACCAGCGAGGTTTGAGTGACAAAAATTTGCCAAGCCAGAAGCGAGGCAGTATTTGTCAAAACGATTGAATTGCACTTTCATATTAGTTCAAAAATATGACAGTGCATGATGATTGCCACAAGCATGAGGTTGTTGGGGGGCTAATGTGAGCACCTTAGCAGTGGGCAGGGATGGAAAATGTCTAGGTGCTTGCATTCCATTCAAGGCAGGTGCTTGTAATATGCCTTGTTAGTCTGCCAAACCATTTCCCTTTCCCAAATAGGTAAATGCCACCTGTCCAAGCTGAGAACACATTTTTAAATGAAGACATATGCAGTATTACTTGTTCAAAGTAACAATATAATACATATCTTATTGGTCCCAGGAAAATTAAAATGTTGTGTACATAGGCACAGTCACCTTTCTTGTTCTCCTGCAGGCAGGTACACATTTATTTCTATTATTCAGACTCTGATGAGTTCTACATTGCAGGGCTATAATTGCACCCTCTTGGATATTAAAAGAAGCGTATTTATAATTCTGAACAAATCTCTTCATCAGAAAAATTCTTGATCTTATAATTGAGATGATAGTAACACCACCCCATTTTAACAAGTTCACATATATATTCTTCTGTCAAGCAGGTCTCCCAGGGCTTGGCAGAGTTCCAGATTTGTTTCTCTCATAACCAGTTTCTCCAAAGTAATGGTACAAATACATGGTCTTAAGGGAAAATTAATGCACTCATCAAGCAAACTTGAGGGGATTGCTAGAGTTTAACACCTAAGCATTCCCGAAGCATAGCATCGAGGAAGGCTTGGTTTCCAGAGTGGTACTGTGGTGAGGCGGTGCAAGCTTTGAGGGGTGGGCAGCACTGTGATTGCTCAGCTCTGAGAAAATAAAGACCTTAGTCTTAGAATGCCTGGCACTTTCATCAGTGATATACCAGATGACAATGTAAGTTAAGTCACTGGAGGTATGTATGCCTTCAAAGGAGATTATGGGCGCTCCACCTCTTCCTCTTTCTCTTCTTTTCCCTTCACTTCTCTTCCCTTCTCTCCCTTCTCCTCCCCTCCCCTCTCCTCCTTTGCCTTCCCTTTCCTTTCCTGGTGGACTCTGCCACACACTCCTGGGCTACTATAATACCATAATATCATTACCAACCAATCATAGACTGAATCTACTGAAACCACATAGCAAAACCAACCCTC
>CABHPR010057398.1:0-16479 GCA_902168415.1 Peromyscus melanophrys | reverse complement strand
TTATGTAGCGTGTGTGTGTGTGTGTGTGTGTGTGTGTGTGTGTGTGTGTGTGTAGGTCAGAGGACATCTTGCCAGAGTCAGTTCTCTCCCTCTGCCATGTGGGTCCCAGGGATTGAACTCAGGTGGTCAGGCTTGGTGGCAAGCACCTTGACCTGCTGGGCCATTTTGCTGAACCTACCACCCAGTGCCTTTCTAGTCTGTTATCCACACTAACAACTTAGCAGAGTCAACAGCACTCAGATCTGCTAACTAGGAACTAATAATGTTGTCCTCTCAACCATTTTGATTACGAGACCCTTTCTAGGTGGTCTGAAGACACAGGTTGGGACCACAGTGTTCCATCTACTTTAATCAAGAACTAAAACTTGGGCTTGCGTCCCTGTTGAGGAGTGAACGACACATGCTAATAGTTCTCGGCTGTCTGGGTGCTATTGGTTGGGGAAAAAAAAATCAAAACTCATCAATACCATGACTTTTCCAGGCTTAGGTGAACAAAACCCAGTGATTTTCCTTCTTCCTGTTCTGGTGGTATCTTAGGCTAGGTAAAGTTTCACACCCATCCCCACCCTTTTCCTTTCCTCAATGCTGAAGATCAAATCCAGGGCCTTCAAAGCTAGGCAAGCACTCTGCCACTCAGCTCTGCCCTCAGCCCCTAGCGTTTTGACACATGATTGCTATGTAGCTCGGGTTGCCCATCAATCCTGCCTTGGCATCCTGAGTGCTGGGATTACTGGTCCATGCTACCACAACCAGCTTCAACATATTTTCTTTAACTTTGGAGGTGTACAGAGGTTAAAACCATCCTCCCAGAGCCCAGATTACTAAGGACTCTATCTTGTCTTCTTTGCGGGTGGGTAATTTCTCTTGATAGTCATAGACTCATACAGTAAGCTGAACCCCATCCCTGTGTGGGTTTGAGTCATGCTGTTCAATAGTCATCCTTGCTAGCAAACAAAGGATGGGAGACATTCTATGGGAGTACTGTTCCATAGAAACTTTGGGAGAAAGGAATCAAAAATGACCGAATTACATGGAACTTTGAACTTAGGAGTTAAATGACAAATACTAGTACCTTCTTCATGGAAAGCATTTTTTGTCAATTGAAAGCCAGGAATATTCTGGAACTATTGTCTCAGGGGTCTGGCACAGGACTCCTTCAGCTCTGTGAGCCGCCTCATCATTGGCTAAGCATCCCCCATAGGAGCTAGGATGAGTCCAGGGGACATCCTGGCTCAGACAGCTATGGTAAAGGGCTGGCCCAGCTTTCTCTTCCTCTTTGCCCTCCTCCAGCTGGGAGGTCTGTGAGGCATTGCCCAAGATTCCCTGGAGTGGCTGGAGCTGCTTCTGTGGAGGAGACATTCTGCAGTTGGGTTTTCTGAGACTGAGGTGGCTGTCAGCTGCAGTGAGTGTGGGGTCCTCGGGGTGTCTCTGCCTTACCTGGCTTCTTTCTGAGTGTTAAAAGGGAAGGAGCAGATGGGGACATTACCAAGGGACACGGAGCTCTGCAGGGAGACCACTGAGGAAAAGACACAGGTGGAAAGACCAGCACACAGAGTGGCCATTGGCTTATCCAGAAGACAGTTCTTTGGGAGAAGGCTTACCCAGCTGGCAATAGAGGGAAATTGTAATTAACTAGAATTTTGTCATGAAGAAAAGATTAAACTCTACCCAACACTCATTCTTTTGTTTCTCTTGGACTCTGGTTTAAGAGCTCCAGACGTCATCCTAAAGCTTTTCTCTCATTAGTTCATTGTCTTTATCTAATTACCTACATTTTCTTTTATCTTGAGCCCTTAAAGAAAACAAACAAACATCAGTTTTGAGCGGATTATGGAGCTCATTTTGAGTAGACTAGGAGACTCATTGTGTTGGGACTCCAAGGAGTGGCCTCTTGTATGTGACATTCAACCTCCACCCTAGGACAGCTGAGCTCCCAGGTGGCTGGTGGGGTGGCTGTGAGAGGTAGGGGAGCCACTTTGTGGATTGCAAGTCTGTGGGCTTCTGATGGACCTGGGACTCTGCTTTGCAGCCTGAAGAGGAAGGATGGCCATGAACAAGGGCCCAACCCTGCTGGACGGAGACCTCCCTGTAAGTAACCTGGGCTCAGTTGAGATGGGGAATGGGTAACCAAGGGAGGAAGAGTGAGCAGAGAGCAAGAGCCAGGGGACCTCAGGCAAGACGTGTCTACCTTATGTTCCAAATTCACTGACTCCATCTCATTATCGCTGCCCTTGCCACCGTTAACAAGGGTGTTTGGGGGAACTGGGAGAAAGAGATAATGCCTATGATGGTCTAAGAGCCTTGGAGAAATGGGTAGGAATGCTGGCTGGAGGCTAAGGAGAGACAGGGAAAGAAATTGCCATGTTCTAAACCCTGAGGCAAAAGTCCACCCCCCAGGAGAACGTGCATGCCATACGGAGCCCATGTATTCTGTGGCTTCAGCCTGTGACCAGAACCTGCAATGCGCTGCCTATGCTGCCATGCATGGGAATAAACAGGACAGTCGCTGTGTCTAGCATTTATCTCTGGCCTGGTTTTCACCAGGATTTTAAGTAATTATGATATTTTTATATGTCCTTGATATGTTTTGCAAGACCTCTCTGATGTGGGTACAGTTCAGATAGTGAAATTCAGAGCTATGACCCTGTAGGAAACTAAACTCATCGCAAATTAGGCTTTAAGGAACCGCTGTACTAGCGATAACTGCCTTGTTTTGTATTAAATCGAAAGAGGAGTGTAAATGGGTCACAAGAAACAGTAAGTGGTTTCTTCCATTCCCAGCCCGTTTCTCCTTTGGCTTTGTCCAGGATAACCCCTGAAAGCATGGTCTAAAATGTTAAAGAGAATGTTTCATCATGTAGTCCAAATCCTTTTCTCCTTCTGATATCTGACTCATCTGTAGGGTAAAAAGCTAAAAATAGCTGTTTTGTCCCAGGGCCCAAATGGGTCTCCTTGGTGGCTAACTCGACTTCCTGCAAGCAGGCTGCATCTACAGTCACACAGAGCTGGAGCAGATGGGGCAACCCTGAAGAGTTGTCCATACTTTTTGTATGGACAAAATTAACATTCATAAGACTAGGCAAAAGAATACAAGGTCCCAGGTATTTTTGACTAATCCCAAAGGCCAAGAATTCACGGTTAATCTGCCTTATCCTTGCCCAATCATTAATTATTGGAAGCAAATTCCATATATTCCGTTTCAAACCTGACTTGGAAACAGTCCAATATGGTAACACATGCTTATAAACTCAGGACTTGGGAAGCAGAGGCAGGAGAATCAGGTGTTGCAGGCCAGCCTTGGTTACATAGTGAATTTAAGGCCTGTCTGGACAAGATAAGACCCTATCTTTTGTTTTGTTTTTGTTTTTGTTTTCTGAGACAAGGGTTCTCTGTGTAGCAGTCCTGGCTGTCCTAGAATTTACTTTGTAGACCAGGTTGGCCTGGAACTCACAAAGATCTGCCTGCCTCCACCTCCCAAATGCTGGGATTAAAGATATGTGCCACCACACCCAGCAAGACCCTATCTCAAAAACACACAAAATCGAATCAAACCTGACTGAAGTCCTGGATCTACTACTCACTGTCTGTTCGATCTTGGGTAAATCCTATCTTATCTCTGAATCTCAAATACTTCAAACTGCAAACTACTGTTAGGATTGAAATCAAGACGCCCCAACTGGTATACTGGAGCATAATGGCCTCTAGTAAATGTTGCTTCCTACTACATGAACAGAATTATTCTTTCACTCAAAGATTGGGCTTTTTCTACTCTCTAAAGTTTAATTATGTAACTGCTGACAAAGCAAAATGCTTTGGTCAGAGTATGGCCTCCCAATAAGAAGAGATGACCACAGTATACCCCAAAGGCTCAGACTCACTGGAGTCCCAACTTAAAAATGGAGTGTTGTGTTTTAAGAAAGGCTATGCCAAATCCCTGAATGTCAGGAGGAAAGGGTCATAAGCCCATTGTGTGACCCATTCATAAACTAAGATAGGAAATGCATTTATTTTCTACGGAGAAGGGACCTTTGCAGAGAGTCACCCCTAACTTGAAGTATGGGATGGGGCAATACACAAAAGGTGAAGCAGATTTGTTCAGGGTTGTTCCAGTAGGGTGGAGACAGCGTGTGGAGGCAGGCTTCAGCTCAGCAAAGTTATCCAACAAGGGGACCAGCCACTCTGTGAAGGCATCAAGCCCACCCAAGGAGATATCCAAATACAAGTCTAGTGAGACTTTCTGGAAAGGATTCTTGCTGAGGAGCCCCAGGAAGCCTCGATCCTGCTATTCTGTGTAGTTAAGAAGAGCCCAGGGGTGGTGGTGGCGCATACCTTTAATCCCAGCACTGAGGAGGCAGAGGCAAGCAGATCTCTGTGAGTTCCAGGCCAGCCTGGTCTACAGAGCGAGATCCAGGACAGCCAAGGCTACACAGTGTAATCCTGCTCCTGCCCCCCAAAAAAAGTTAAAAAAAAGAAGATCTTACACATTCTCCAAGGCACAGCCCCATGTATGGCTCATTTCTCCAGGGTCAGGCTTTTACACAGGCACTGGGGAAGTAGAGGACATTCTGCTGGGAGAAAGGAGGAATACACACATCATCATGGCAGGGTGAGAGATGTAGAGACAGCCCAAGGACAGACACAGCCATGATGGAGGAGAGTCAAAAGTTGGTCATGGTGACACATGTTTATAATCCCAGCACTTGGGAGGAGGAGTCAGTAGGACTGGTAGTTCAAGGTCAGCCTTAGCTAAGTAGTGAGTTCAAGGCCAGCTAGGGCTACTTGAGACCGTGTCTCACAGAGGAGGAGATAGTGAGAGAATAATATTCTACCAAGCAGAAAGGGATGTGGGAGGGAAGGCGAGCCTATTTGGCAGTGGTTCGGCATTGGTAGACATGGGCTCAGCATCCCAGAAGACCATGAAAATGTTTAGAGGAAGCCACCAGTTGAAGGTGGACTAAAACCCCCAACAGGTACATTCACTTGCTCTGGGCAGTCAGTCTAAGAGGAGTGACCTGGGAGGGGCATGGGATTTGGCTTGGTCCCTAGAGAACACAGATCGCCTCAGGGGTTCTCCAGAGTCTAGGTAGTAACCAGGAAGGCATGGCTCTACTTTTCCATGACTGGACCATTTAGAGACACCTTGTTTCCTTTAGCCTGGGGCTGGCCTCACAAACGGCGTGCATGAGCCTAGCTAGGGTCAGCTTGCAGGGGGGTTGAGTGGGGGTGAGAGGATCTAACTCTCTCTTTGCTGACAGGAGCAGGAGAATGTGCTCCACAGAGTCCTACAACTACCTGTGGTGAGCGGCACCTGTGAGTGCTTCCAGAAGACCTACAACAGCACCAAAGAGGCCCACCCCCTGGTGGCCTCTGTGTGCAATGCCTACGAGAAGGGCGTGCAGGGTGCCAGCAATCTGGCTGCCTGGAGCATGGAGCCGGTGGTCCGCCGGCTGTCCACCCAGTGTGAGTTCTCACAGAACTTGGCAGCAGCCTGCCTGTCCACTGATACTCAATGCATGTCTGCCTGTCTGCTTGTCTGTCTGTCTGATCATCTCACAGCTTGTTTGTCCACCTCCCTGACCACCTCCCTTACTTGCCTATATCCAACTTCCTGATCTTCTCATCTGCAGATATAGAGGCAAAGATGCAGATCTCTTCGGGTCTATACATGCCTCAGCTGTAGCCCAGCCTAGGGCATCCTCGGCTAACAATGACAGCCAAAGAATTTTCAGGGGGAGGATGGGCAGATCTAAGTGAGCAGCGGTGAGTGTGGAGAGCCAGTGGCAGGAACTCTAGCCACCCCGACTCCAAATACAGCAGCCAGCCTAGCAGGGCAGAAGGGCACCAAGGAAAGAGAAAGCCCCTTCACCCCGCTGCTGCTGATACCGGCTCTGACAGGTGGGGCAGTAGAGAGCTCCCAGGCAGGGGCCTGGGGGCAGAAACAAGGGTCAGTCTGTCTCCATTATCCTGCCTCCAACAGAAAATACGGTCTCCAAGAACCAGCTCTTCACAGGGTTGAGGGAAATCTCAGCAGCACCGAGAAGTCTAGCATCTTCTATCATCCTGATAGATTTTGAGGATGTGAGAGTTCAACCCAGCAACCAGGCAAGGAAGACTTAAAGGCTCCATTTCAAATCCATGGTCGCATAGATGGCTCTGGTTAAATTCAGTGGGTCACAAAACAAAACGAAATGACAGGAACGTGAGAAATGGACTTGGGGGCTGGCCAGGATGGGAGACAGATGAGAGAAGATGCATGTGGGGACGTGAGTGAGAAAAATGCATTATATATGCGTATAAAGTTGTCCAAGAAAACCTCATTCAACTAATGATAATAATAATAATAATAATAGAAATATGACAGGCCCTAGGCTAGCCCTCATGAATGCCCTCATTCTGTCCAATCAGGAGACAGCCAAAGTCATCTGGGCTCTTTGCTGTTACAAAAGAGCATCTATAAATATCCTTTAAACCTGTGCCTTCCATGGCCTTGACCACAGAGCCTGCATCCTCAGCAGAGCACAGGCAGTCTCTCCCTGGAAATATCTGCATCCTCAGCAGACCATGGGCAGTCTCCCCCTGGAAATATCTGCATCCTCCGGGGGCTTGTCCCACTCCTCAAGAGCAACTTCTTTCTCTTCCCTATGGCTCCTTTCAGCTGCGGCCATCTTGACAGCTGGGGGGGTAAAACTGGTTCAAGGGCCAATCTGGAGCTGCTCTGGCTGTGACTGTGAATCAGTCATCTCCAGGACTGAGCAAGCCTGGGCCTGGTCCCCCTGAGGCTTTGCCAAGGTCCTGGTGCCACCTGCCTCACTCCCACATGGGTTCTCTCACTTCCTCACACCCTTCCAGAACAATGAACAGGGAGGGAGGTTGGGCGGGCGAGAACAGCATTTGGCGGTGGTTCATAGAAGCTGCCGTCACTTTACAAACACAGAGGCTGACGGTTCTGGCTCCTGACAGGAGGGGGCATCAGAGTGCTACTGCCCAGCGCCCTAGAGGTAAAGAATAGGGTTCATGTGAGCCTAACCTGGTGTTCAGACAGACAGGACTTGCTAAAGCCACGTGCTGAGCAGGCACAAGGCTTTGGGTGCAGGTCTTACGGATTCCAAATTGACCCTGCCCTCAAGGAGTCATAAGTACATGGGAGCTAAATATAGCAGAGTCTCTGGTCCCTGATGACCTGGACAGCAGGGCTGGGATCTGGGGACGCCAATGTACCTCCTTGAGATGGAGGCCACTATTAATTCCTCGGGAGTGGGTAGGGATCCGCCCAACACAGCCCTTCCCTTTCAGTCACAGCTGCCAATGAGTTGGCCTGCAGAGGCCTAGACCACCTGGAGGAGAAGATTCCGGCCCTTCAATACCCTCCAGAAAAGGTGAGTTCTCCCTCTCCTCTAGTGCCCCTACACTCTGTTATTGACCTCCTCTCAGAACAGTCGATGTCCTGGCTGTGTGACTTTGTGTGTTCATGGGGTGAGCACCCCCTTGGGCAAGTGGAGACCCCTCTTCCTCTTTCTGTGGAGCCAGGTAGAGTCAGGGTGTCTGGGACAATAAGTACATGCCTCAGATAAGCTCAGACAGACACTTTTATGGTCCTCAAGGGGAAGGAAGGGCTAACCCCAACACGGCCCCTCTGTACTTGCACAGCCTTCTGATACTGTGGCCGTGGGGTCTGGGACTTTGTGGGTTTGCACAGGACTGTGGTGACAACAGCTACCTACGATCTTGGGTCTCACTCATTGGGATCTCAGGATTACATACATGGCCTTGAGATCCAACCCTTTAGGGACCATGAGACTAAACAAGTCACTTTTCCCTGGCCAAGCCTTTATCTACCCTATCCAGTGCTGGCTTCAGTAAGGCCTATGACCTCCTCTATTTTACTGACCAACCACCAGACTGTCCTACCAATCTCCCCTGAGCCCTGCGCCCTGTGCCCTGCCCTTGCCAACAGCCTCAACATGGGCTTCATGGAGCCCTCTCAGGTCATCCTTGTGATGGGACTCGATACCCTCACTGTGCAGGTGAGTAAACACAGCCTGAGGTGGAGACCACCAGGGGGCAGGTCTGCTGGTCACCTGTCTAGTGCTCCAGACCAGGTCAACTTTGTCACAGAGGAGTTCCGAGGGTCTCAGGAGGAAGAAGGCAAATTATTCCAGCATAAAATCTGGAGGAGGGTCAGTCAGACCTATCAATCAGTGTGAACAGTGTGTCGGGGGACAGCTAGAGGAGGGAGGTTAGGGCTCTGGAAGAGGGGGTGCCTTATGTAAAGGAGGGTATCAGGACTGGTGTCACCAGGGAGGCTTTGGGGCTCTCCTCACAGGATAGATCTTCACACAGTGTAGAGAAGCCAGGAGACTGAGGTGGCCTTTTTCTTTCCCACATATTCACATAGTCTTGCCGGTCCCCGGTCTTTTTTTTTTTTTTTAATTTTTAGACAGGATAATATCATGCTGTAGCCCAGGCTGGTCTGGAACTCACTATGTAGCCAAAGATAGTACCAAACCCATGGTGATCCTTCTGTTTCGGCCGCCAGCCCTTGTATGTGCTGCCATGCCCAGTGTGCCTGGGTCTTTAAATGAGGCCCTCCAGAGAGCTGGGTTCAGGACCTGGTGAGGAAACTCACATAGTTGACTGTCTCCTCACACTCCTCAGATTGCCTCTGAACTGAAAGGCACCATCTCTACCCGTCTTCGAAGCGCCAGGAACAGCATCAGTGTACCCATCGCAAGCACTTCTGACAAGGTCCTGGCCAGCTGCGAGCTTGCCTTGGGGATGGCTAAAGAGACAGTGGAATACGCTGCCAACACCCGAGTTGGCCGACTGGCCTCTGGAGGGGCTGATCTGGCTCTGGGCAGCATTGAGAAGGTGGTAGAGTACCTCCTGCCACCATCCAAGGAGGAATCAGGTAACTGCCCTTCAGACTGGCTGGCTACCCTGGGAGCCAGCTGGCCGCTCAGCACCCGAGGATCAATGAGAGACTACAAGTCTTATTGGCCTTGCTCTGGTATAGGGAGTGCCCCTCAGAAGCTCCAGAGGATCTCAGTCCTTAGTCCCTCCACCCCAGATGTAAGAGGGAGAGGGATCTGGCGTTGGCTATCACCAGAGGGGTCGTGGTAGAAGTAAGGCAATTGTTTTCCAGCCCAAGGCACAACCCTGAGTCCATTTTCTATTTTATTTACTCTTTCAAAATTTTATGTGTCTCAGTGTTTTGACTGCATGTATGTGTGTACACCATGTGTGTGAATGCTGCCTGTGAGAGCCACAGGAGGACTTTGGATCCCCCAGAACTGGAGTTACAGATGGCCGTGAGCTACCATATTGATGCTGGGAATTGAATGCAAGTTCTCTAAAGAGTGGCAAGTGCTATTAACCACTGAGCCATCTCTCCAGGCCCCTCAGGCCCCTTTTGATCTCTTTGCTTACATATCTTTTATCTAGCCCCTGGTTCTGGACGGCAGCGGGCCCAGAAGGCTCCCAAGGTCAAACCGAGCCTTGCGAGGAGGGTCAGCACCCTGGCCAACACTCTTTCTCGACACACTATGCAGACCACTGCTTGGGCCCTGAAGCAGGGCCACTCTCTGGCCATGTGGATCCCGGGTGTGGCACCCTTGGTGAGTCTGCTCAGAGCTCTGCCTGGCCCTGCTCTGTGGGTTTCCCAGTCCCTCTGGGACTGGGATGTCTTGGGAACATCCTTCAAGCTGGGTTGGGACTTTAGACATAAAGGTTTAAGAGGGTGGTAGACTAGTTGCCCAGGCCATGGGAGAAGACAAAGGACAGAACACAAACTGAGGTGTGGTCCTGCCCCACCACCCTCTTCTGTCTTCCCCACCCTCCCTTGGAATCTCCCTGACTCCCAGCCTTCATGACCCCAAGTGGACCTCTTACGGGGGACTCCCCACCCCCATTTGCTATTAAAACAGTAGACGTGTCCCCCATAAACAAATAAACAAAACAAAAAAATCACAAAAATCCTGTCCAGTAGACAAGAGTCCCATTAGCTCTCGCCCCTGACTGGGCAGTTTTCCAGCCCTCCCTTCATTACACCCAGGCCAAGCTGCTTCTCTGTTCACCTCAATACAGTTGGGCTGGGGTTTTTAGAATAGGAACTTAGTGGGAGACTAAGAGGGAAAGGAAGAAAGAAAGAAAGAAAGGAAGAGAGGAAGAAAGACAAAGAAAGAAAGAAAGAAAGAAAGAAAGAAAGAAAGAAAGAAAGAAAGAAAGAAAGAAAGAAAGAAAGAAAGAAAGAAAGAAAAGGAGGAGGAGGAGGAGGAGGAGGAGGAGGAGGAGGAGGAGGAGGAGGAGGAGAGTTAAAGTCAGGCATGTAAGCGCATACTAATAATCTCCACACTTAGGAGGCAGAGGCAGGAGGATTTTTTCAAGTTTGAGACCAGCCTTGTCTATAGAGTGAGTTCTGGACTATCCAGAGCTGTATGGTGAGACCCCATTTCAAAAGACAACAACAAAAGACCCTTAGACAAAAACAAACAAACAAACAAACAAACCAAAAAACAACCAGAAAACCAGAGACAAATGAAACAATTAGAACATGGAGGTGGGGGCTGGGCTGGGCTGTAGCTCGGTGGTGGAGCACTTGCCTAGCTTACTCGAGGTCACATACCCACAGAGCTATAAGAAGAGAAAGCCCCGGAGTCAGCAGGAAGTGACTGCTTTTCAGTCATGTGAAAGGTCCTTTTACTTTCTTCCTTCCTTCCTTCCTTCCTTCCTTCCTTCCTTCCTTCCTTCCTTCCTTCCTTCCTTCCTTCCTTCTTTCCTTCCTTCCTTCCTTCCTTCCTTCCTTTCTTTTTACTATTATTTTTTTTCAAGACAGGGTTTCTCTGTGTAGTTTTGGTGCCTGCCCTGGATCTCACTCTGTAGACTAGGCTGGCCTCGAACTCACAGAGATCCTCCTGGCTCTGCCTCCCGAGTGCTGGGATTAAAGTCGTGCACCACCACCGCCCAGCTGTTTTTTAAACTTTAATTGACTAATTTTTTTTTTTGAGATAGGGTTTCATTCTGTAGCCCAGGTTAGCCCTGAATTTGTGGCAATCCTCCTGCCTCAACCTTACAAGTGTTGGGATTGCAAGTGTTTCCCATCACACCGGGAAGTGAGTGGTACTCTTTTTAAAGTTTGGCTTTACTTGTTATCACTCTGTGTGCTGCCCCCCCCCCCTTCTGAGCTGTGGGTGGAGGCTTGCTAAGGTGGCTCCTGTGCTGAGGTCAAAAGACAACTCTCAAGAGCTGAGTCCCTTGAGGAGCAAGACAGGGGTGGGTGGGATCGCTGCAAGTTCAAGGCCAGCCTGGTCTACGTAGTGAGTTCCTGCCAGCCAGGGCTATATAGTAAGAACTTGTCTCAAAAAATAAATATAAATAAACAAGCACCGAGGTTGGGGGTACAAGCTCAAGGTTTATATGGAAGGGCCCCGATTCCATCTTAACACTGAAAAGAAAAGAGAACAGCCAAAATGAATGTGTGGCTGTGAAGTCAGAAGGGGGCCCCAGACTGGGGAATACAGACGGAAGAGAGTCGAGAATCTTTGGGGGTGTTGAAATAGTCTCTGTCTTGATCCGCAATGGTTACATAGGGTGTGCTCACAAAAAGTCACAGCGTTCTATGCTAACGATGTATGCCTTCAGTGATTAGAGATTACTAATGAAAATGCTGGGGGAGAGGCTGGCTAGATGGCTCAGTGGTTAAGAACACTCGTTGCTCTTGCAGAGGACGCAGGTTCAGTTCCCAGCACCCACATGGTGGCTCATAGCCACCCGTAACTCCAGTTCAAGGAAATCCGTTGCTCTCTTCTGACCTCTGTGGGCACCAGGCACACAGGGGGTGCACGTGCATACAGATAAAAAGAAATAAAGAAAATAAATAAAAACAACAACAAACCAACCCCAAACCCCGTGAGGTAGGCCCTGCTCACCACCGCTGCCCCGGCGCCTGTGATAAGGGCCTTACAGCCTCGAGGGGTCCACTGAGCCATCTGTCTGCTGCCATCCTCCCTCAGAGCAGCCTGGCCCAGTGGGGTGCATCGGCAGCCATGCAGGTGGTGTCCCGACGGCAGAGTGAGGTGCGGGTGCCCTGGCTGCACAACTTAGCTGCCTCCCAGGATGAAAGCCATGACGACCAGACGGACTCGGAGGGGGAGGAGACGGACGACGAGGAGGAAGAAGAGGGATCAGAGGCTGAAGAGAGCGTGCTCAGAGAGGTGAGGGCCTAAGGCCTCGCAGCCCGTGGGTGGGGGTGAGAAGCCGAGGAGCGGGGTGGAATAAAGAACACTGTCCTAGCCGGCGGTGGTGGCGCACGCCCTTAATCCCAGCACTCGGGAGGCAGAGCCAGGCGGATCTCTGAGTTCGAGGCCAGCCTGGTCTACAGAGCGTAGTCCCAGGACAGCCAGGGCTACACAGAGAAACCCTGTCTTGAAAAAACCGAAAAAAAAAAAAAAAAAGAAGAAGAAGAACGCTGTCCCCAGGTCATCCCCAAATCCACAGCCAACTAAGGATCGCCGTGTCACTCAGCGGGCTCCACGACACCCATAAAAGGAGGCAGGGTGGGGATTGCTGCTCCATTTTGCAGATGAAGAAACTGGGTTCAGAGAGAAGAAAGGACTTGCCCAGGGCCACACTACCCACAGCTAGGGACAAACCCAGGCCTAGTTAGTTTTTGGTTTTTTTTATTTATTGTTGTTGGTTTTTTTTGTTTTGTTTCTCTCTCTCCACCCCTCCCTCTGTCCCCCTCCCCCCTCCTTCTCTCTCTCTCTCTCTCTTGTGTCCCGTTTCCCCTCTAGCTCTGGGCTGGCGGTTAGGGAAAGGGCCAGAGGAGCGGATGCAGGGCAGGGGCTAACGGTTCTCTGGCCCACAGGTAACAGCCCTGCCCACCCCGAGAGGCCTCCTGGGCGGCGTGGTACACACCATGCAGAAGACTCTCCGGAGCACCATCTCGGCAGTGACGTGGGCACCTGCGGCTGTGCTGGGCACGGTGGGAAGGCTCCTGCACCTCACCCCAGCCCAGGCTGTCTCCTCCACCAAAGGGAGGGCCATGTCCCTCTCCGACGCCCTGAAGGGTGTCACCGATAACGTGGTAGACACTGTGGTACACTATGTGCCGGTGAGTCCCACCCCAGGGCCACCTCCTCCCAAGGTAGATTTGACTGAAGGAGATGGAGGACCCCCCCCCCCCACCCCCCCCCCGCTTTCCAGCCCATGGAGACCCTTCTCCAATCTTCAGTACTCAAAACTTTCCTACACCCTGATCTTTCCCCACCCAGAGTACAGATGTTCCCAGCCCTGGCCTCAGACCTCTCCCCTGTCTCCCATTTCATGGAGTCATTGGGCTGTGAGTCCCTAGTGGCTCAGCCCTCCTACTTCAGCTCCTAGAGGAAGGGCCGGGCAATAAACTTTCAGGGCACCTTGAGCGATAGGCTGTGCCTTCTAGGGACAGTAGTGGGGAAAAAAGCCAAGACTAATGCCATCTTTTTGGGAATCCCTGAGACCCTTTCCAAAGGAAGCTACAAGTTGAGCAGGCTGAAGGAGAACTTGGTGGAACAGGAGATGCCCCTAGAGTTGGCCAGGGGAAAGGTTACTCAATCACTGAAACTGGGAGGGGTGGCGTGCTTCAAGGAGGGGGACTCCTCCCACCACCAGAGGCGACCAGAGTCCTTAGAACCTCAGGGGTCTCCCGGATGCCCCCATCCTGGTAGCCTGCACCTCAGTCTGTGCTCTTGTGATGTTCGTCCCCGGGTGAACTAGGCCAAAGACCATAGAAAGGGCGGTGACTCCTAGCAGAGGGATTCCCTAACAAGAGTGTCCGGCTGTCAGCTTCCCAGGCTGTCCCTGATGGAGCCGGAGAGCGAATTCAGAGACATCGATAACCCGCCGGCAGAGGCCGAGCGCAAGGGGTCCGGAGCGCGGCCTGCCAGTCCGGAGTCCGCGCAGCGTCCCGGCCAGCCCCGTGGCAGCTTGCGCAGCGCACGGGGGCTCAGTATGCCCTCCTGTCCCGGTCTGGACGACAAGGCGGAGACTTCGGGGCGTCCCGGATTCCTAGCCATGCCCCGGGAGAAGCCTGCACGCCGAGTCAGCGACAGCTTCTTCCGGCCCAGCGTCATGGAGCCCATCCTGGGTCGCGCACAGTACAACCAGCTGCGCAAAAAGAGCTGAGCGGTCTGTGCCCCTGCTCGCCCCAGCGCCACCCCGCAGGAGGGTCGCTTCTCCCCAAGGAAACAGAAATCACACTTCTAAGTGGGTCTCTCCTTCAGGGTGGCCCCTTGGGAACCTGAGCCACATCGCCACGATGCTGTTGAGGCATACATCACTTCTAAAGCATCCTTTGGGGGCTTGCCCATCCCAGGCAGTTTTTAAGGGGCACCAGAGCAGTGGTCCATTCTCATTTCCTGGCTTTTCTTTTCTTTCTTTCTTTTTTTACTAAAAAAGCAATTGCTTAATTTAATTTCTCACTTCTTTAGAAAAACTTGTGGCCAAATGACACCTGACCGGTTCTAAAATTTATATCCCTTCTCTGTGAACACGTATTTATTGCCAAAAAGTAGTGGATCAGTTGACAGTTTCTTCTCTTTTTCTCTCCTCCCTCCCTTTCCCTCCCCCTCCCCTTCTCCCCTTCCCTCTCCCCCTTCTCCTCCTTCTTCTTACTTCTTCCTTCTCCCAAGTAGCCCAGGCTGGGTTCATCTCCAGTGCTAGGAGATGCACACTCCGGCCAGCTCCCTCTGAATGTCAGGAATTCTCAGTGCATTTTTAGCGCTGAGCTCTGAGACCCTCTGATTACCTGGCTCTCAGCATACTGCTTTAAGAAGAACAACGAGGTGCCAAAGCCTTTGTGTGTTTATTTAGAAAACAGTTCCAGTTTTTGAGTCTCTCTCCCCCCGCACAGGTGGAGCCTCCGGTCTGTCCTCTACAGCACCAACTTTTCCTCACAGCCACACTTCCATGCCATCACTCTTGCCTTCTGCCTGTGTGGTCACTCTCGAATGTTGATACCCCAGATGCTGGGAGCCAACAACGGTCACCTTAAGCCTGATAGTGTGAATTATATAGAGCACATATTCATAGCCACTGTTCATTCCAGATCCCATTTTTGGAAATGTCAATATTTGGTCAATCTAGGACATTCATAAATACACTTGTAACATTCAGACATTGCAAGGTGTGTTTTCCTTTCTGGATTTCTCAGTTCTCTTTCATAAAAACAGCCACAGTTCAGTTTCTTATGGATCCTTCCAGTTATACGCTCTGTTTGGGCAAGCACACGTGTATAAACACCTGTCTTTGTTTACCCAAACCGTGGGCAGTGCCCTCCAGGCTTTTCCCACTGAGGTCAAGACATCATTTTAAATGCTTATTATGCTTTTTAAAAAAAGATTTGTTTCTTTTACTTTTCATGTATGAATATTTTTCTCACATATATGTGTCTGTGCACTATGTGTGTGCCTGGTGCCCACGGAGGTTAGAAGAGGGCGTTGGACCCCCCAGAACTGTAAATATAGGTGGTGAGCTGCCATGTAGGTGCTGGGAATAAAACCCAGGTCCTCTGAAAGAGTGCTCTTCACCACGGAGCCATCTCTCCAGCTCCTCAATTACACATCTTATTCATCTTTTTGTGCCAGGGTCAAAAGGCCTACGTGCTCTTTTGAATGGTAATCCGTAATATGAAAGTAATATGGATAATTTGGTGTAGCTAGCTTCCTAATGATGAACTTTTGGGTTGTTTCCTTTCTCCGCCCTACAGTCAGGGATGGGATGTAGCTCAGTGGTAGAACATATACTTGACAGGTACAGAGTCCCGGGTTTGATTCTCAGCAACACACACACACACACACACACACACACACACACACACACACACTCCCATGCATATATGTGGCTATATCTATGGACAAATTGTAATTTGTAACCATGACATTCTTGATGAAATAATATATGATTTGAAATACTGGTATTTCCACTAGCTTTCCAAAGGAAACTATTTTATTCAGGTATTGTCATCTGCTGCTATATAAATTTACACAAATCATTAGGACACATCTGTCATTCCTTCTAGACATCCACTTACACAATATATCCTATCGGAATCCCTCAGACCCATGTGTACCTCCTTGGCCCCTGTTGTGTGGTGTGTTGAACCCTGGTCTTTGGCAGACCTTTATTGTAATGAGTTCTATACCTTAACCCATGGTTTTGGAGTTTGAGGATGCCAAAAATAGGGATGGAGAGTGGACAGGGCATGCAATGCCAATGTGACTAGTACACTTCCCCTAAGCACACTCAGGAATGCCTTGGACTGTAGTGGGTATGAATCCGGCAAGAGGGGTCCTCAGCCACTGGTGTGCAGGGCTCTGAAGACAGAACCCAGCTTATCTCTGGCAGAGCTACACGGGGCGCTCCTGGAAAGTGACACCAGTCCTGGATGTGCAGAGAAACGCCAGCTCATCCTGGCCTGCCTATCTGTGCTGGACCTCCCCACCCACC
>CABHPR010057396.1:0-13201 GCA_902168415.1 Peromyscus melanophrys | reverse complement strand
TTTCTATCTTGGAAATTCTGAATCTCTTGTGGAATTTTTAATGAAGTCAGGAATTTTCCAAAATGAGTTTCCATCATTCATTCCTTCTACTGTTAAGTAATGCTGATAGTAGAATTTCAAGTTTTCATTATAGTAACAGTAATTTATCATTAAATTTAAGAACATATGATGGAAAAGAAAGGTTTAAGCTTACAACATTCCTTATAGATCTCATAGGATGACTGACTTATTCAGTAAGTTTTAAAAAGTCTTAAACTAACTCACTGTTACTCTTTATAACAAACCTCTATAAGGCTTAAGCAATGGCTTTCCCATTTGACTCACACAACTTGATGTTAGTGAGTACACTTCAGTTTACCCCCATCACAACTCATGACTTGAGTACTGACTTTAAAATCATATTGTATTTCTTACTATTCCCTTGCTATTTCTGGCACATTGAGTAAGGTTGCTATTAGTCAATCGCTGTTTTGAACATTTAGGATAACTCTTACTATTTAAGAAAAAAACTGGAATGAAAATGCTATGTGCACTGGCTATAAAAGAGGCTAACATATTTGGCAGTCAGCTTATTGTTTTAAAATTACCTTTGAGTGGAAAATTGAGAAAGCTAAAGGCTATTAATAATGGTATGACGTGGGCGTGTGAATACATGTAGTTGATTGTGGTAGCAGATAATGTGAAGCTGTTGTATTTCTAAAGAACCACATCCCTGGTTTTATTTTGACACCTTCTCAGCATATGGTTTCATGATTCGGAAAAAGATGTAGTGAATGCTGAAATCATCAGAACTATTTTCATTTCAGAGGGTGGAAAGATTTCAATTTATGGCCTAGAACTCAAATGTAACAATGAATATTGTTGTAATTTGAATTCCACACAGTGAAGGAGGTTATACATTTTTATAAGCATTTATACTGCCCATGACCAGAAAGTCCCTCACTCTTCCCAGGCAGGAAGTTGCCAGGTGTCGCTTTCTGTGCTAAGTGTCTTCAGATGCCTCCTGTTCTCTTAGTTTTCACCACTGGGGAGGTTGTCCTTGTCCCTTTTTCCCTGGGTACTGCAACCGCTTTCCTACTGGCCTGTGTTGGTTCTCCATTCTACCAACAAACTCACCATCTAAAACACATAGATCTGATTATGGCTCTCTGCTGCTAACACATCCTCCATGGAGTCTTACTGCCTTCAGTGTAATGCAAAGGCTCCTTTACCATGTGGCACCAACCCTGCTCCCTTATCTGCCATCACCTTTTCCATCTCTCCACCTTAACCTTTCGGTTGTGTTGAACCCTTGTGGTTCCCTAAGCCTACCTCACTTACTTAGCACACACTTCCTTCACTCCACACCTCAATAATACAACACCTAATGCTTTCAATGGCTCTCCACTTCTTCTTGTGAGAAACCTTTACTCATCATGTCAGACTCAGCTGCCCCATCCTTTCATTTGTGCTATTCCTCAGTCTGCTGTTGCTCTCCCAATGCATGCACTTTGTATGCTCCCTTTGTCTCTAGAAGACAAAACGTCCCAGCTCTGTAGTTTGTCTTTCTCTAGAGTGAGAACTATGCCCTTCTCATCCTTTACCTCAGACTTGGCACATAATAGGCATTCTGTAAATGTACAGCAAAAGAGTCAATGGATAGTCCAAGAAAAAAAGTGTTGAACATGGAATAACATTAAAATGTGGATGTAGTTTTGAAAATTGTTGCTTCAAATGGTTTCTAATGCTATTGAAATAGCTTCAACCTACAACAAAAAAGTCAAAAACAGCACTACAAAACCAAAAATTACAGGAAAGATTCTTGTAGAGACTCACACAGTTTTCCTAGTAAGTGCTGTGGGATGTTCTGTATGGCAAATGTGTTGCTAATAAAACACTGATTGGCCAGTGGCTAGGCAGGAAGTATAGGCGGAACTAACAGAGAGAATAAAAAGAGCAGGAAGGTGGAAGGAGACGCTGCCAGACGCTGCCAGCTGCCGCCAGGACAAGCAGCATGTAAAGATGCCGGTAAGCCACGAGCCATGTGGCAAGGTATAGATTTATAGAAATGGATTAATTTAAGATATGAGAACAGTTAGCAAGAAGCCTGCCACGGCCATACAGTTTGTAAGCAATATAAGTCTCTGTGTTTACTTGGTTGGGTCTGAGCGGCTGTGGGACTGGCAGGTGAAAGAGATTTATCCTGACCGTGGGCCAGGCAGGAAAACTCTAGCTACAAATGGCGCCAGAACGTGGGGCAGGAATTTCCACTTAAAACCTGAGAAAGCATAAAAAGAAGATTCTAAAATGGAGCTAAAACAGCTTCCTAATTATCTCTCTCAAATGAGCGGCAGCCTGCGGGCTTGAGGTACTGTATGGCGGGAATGAGGCGTCTGCAAGTGGCACATTAAACTGCGTGGTGGATTTAGCTTTTGCTAGTACAAAACCAAAAAAAAAAAGTTTCTGGGCTACACGCTGCTTTGATAGAAGCATAGACCCACAAAGGCTCCCAGAGCTGACAGTAAACGTATCACCGCCATGTTGGGAAGCTGAGGTAGGCGGAGCCAGCAGCCACAGCACCGTTTCAGTCTTACAAATGCTGCAGTTTAAAACAATTGATTCACAATAAGACAGATTCAGATGGAACAAGACTTTAAATGCTTTAAAGTGTGTGTAAAAATGTACGTAGGCTTCAAAGAGAGATAAAAAGGAATATATACAGTTATATAAAGAAATAGTTTTGAAAAATGAAGTCTTTAAAGAGACAGTAAAGGTAGTATAAAATATAAGCCACGTAAAGATGGATATCACACAGAGAATCTGCATTGTGTTGTCTTTGGGATTCTTAACTGCAGAGAGATATTTGATTATAAAGGAAGCTGAGTTAAACCAATATGTATATTTTAAAGATACCCTGACTTCAAAATTTGGATGTAAGGATATGTTGCTTTGGAAAGGAGGCTCTGATTTTGTTTCCACAGAAAGCCAGAGGCTATGGGTTTGTTCCAGATTAAGATACATCAGGTTTGACCAGCCAAGACCACCTGAAAGGTCTCTGATGACACCATGGCCCAGTTGATCCAACATCCAGAACCGTTTCAAGGCAACTGGCTCAGACGATACACTCTCACGGACTACTCCATAATTCTAAAATTTTCTTTGTGTCCCCATAAGATACAGCGCCTCCCTCCAGCAGGAAGTAGTGAGAAGCTACGCCCAAATTCCCAAATTATATGTAATTTACTTTGTTAAGGTTAAAACCTTCCTTTTTGAAAAAAAAAAAGGGGGGGGGAGTGCTGTGGGATGTTCTGTATGGCAAATGTGTTGCTAATAAAACACTGATTGGCCAGTGGCTAGGCAGGAAGTATAGGCGGAACTAACAGAATAAAAAGAGCAGGAAGGTGGAAGGAGACGCTGCCAGACACTGCCAGCTGCCGCCAGGACAAGCAGCATGTAAAGATGCCGGTAAGCCACGAGCCATGTGGCAAGGTATAGATTTATAGAAATGGGTTAATTTAAGATATAAGAACAGTTAGCAAGAAGCCTGCCACGGCCATACAGTTTGTAAGCAATATAAGTCTCTGTGTTTACTTGGTTGGGTCTGAGCGGCTGTGGGACTGGCAGGTGAGAGAGATTTATCCTGACCGTGGGCCAGGCAGGAAAACTCTAGCTACAAGTAAGAACTTACTGAGTAGCCGGGCGGTGGTGGCGCACGCCTTTAATCCCAGCACTCGGGAGGCAGAGGCAGGCGGATCTCTGTGAGTTCGAGGCCAGCCTGGGCTACCAAGTGAGCTCCAGGAAAGGCGCAAAGCTACACAGAGAAACCCTGTCTCGAAAAACCAAAAAAAAAAAAAAAAAAAAAAAAAAAAAAAAAAAAGAACTTACTGAGTTCAAGAATCTGAGCTTGCTTTACCCAGCAGGAATGTGTAAGGGGATGATTTGACCATGGCCGTGGTTACCAGGTGTTTGGAAGGGTCTACACTTGGCTGTGCAGTGTGCTTTGATCTAGCAAGGGGGAGGTCTTTTGCCCCACCTCTTGGCATTGTTATAGAAAGCCTTTTTGAATAAACAGAAAAGGCCATTGGATATTGACCCAGGTCCTCCTGAAGCTATCCTGTGTTTCTATCTTTCTTCTCATCAACTAGGTCTCTCTTTCTATATAATATCTTCTTATCCCTCTCCCCTCCTCATAAGAACCCTTGAAAAGGTGGAAGCTAGTCTCCCATGGATGGTGCCAGAACAGGGACTTGGGTATAGAGGAGATAAGTAAGGGAGAGAAGGGGGCACCATGGAAGCAATTGGACATGTCCAGTTATGAATTAAGGTTAAGGCAGTGGTATCCTAGTCTTTAGGAGTAAAATTGTAAATATAAAGTGGAATAGTTCAAATTAGGCTGCAGCAAGTATCTCTCTGTCTCTGTCTCTGTCTAGGTTTCTCTGTTTCTCTCTAAAGTTTTAAACAAGTTTTGGTGAAGGTTGAGAAATATAGGCTTTAGGGATATGGTGAAGGTTTAAAGTCACTTATGTATGATAAGAGTAGCTTTCTCCGAGTACAGACAGGACCTGGGACACACAAAGCAGCATCCAGGACCTAGCAGCCACTGCAAACTTAGCGGTCTGAGTGGCTTCAGAAACTTCAGAAAGCAGCAGCAGTAGCAGAGCATGAGCAGCTGCCCAGCCAGGTATCAGTGGCTGAGACCCATGGGGCATCATATCTTCCCAGGCAGCAGATGCCAAGAGACAGCATGAGCAGTGAGGGTCTGCAAGCTTTCTGCCTAGAAGAAGCTGAGGTGCCATGACAAGGGAGAAGCAAATGGCAGACAGTGGCAGTTTCTTGGAGTGCAGCAGAGAGAGCAGCCCCTGGTGGCAAGTGCCCAGCACAGACACTGAGGGAGAGGCAGCAGCCAGATGGGCAGTTGAGACATGTTCCTGAATGGAATGGCAGTGAGAACTGCTGAGTGAGGCAGAGCTGAGTTCCAGGCTCAATGGTGGAGACATGCTGGAAGCCAGGAGCAGCCTTAGCTCCCAGTGAGCCAGAGCCATGGAGGAGCCTGAGGTGGTGTTTGGCCATGCAAATGAGGCAGGACACAGGGGACTTGAAGATCACTGGTGGAGCAGGTAATGGGACCCTTGGAAGCCGCAGCTCATAGTGGCTGGGTTTCCTCCTGGATCTGGAAGGCTGCTTGTGAACTGTAGCTCATAGCAGTGGAGCAGCATTCAGCTGTGCAGCATGAGGCACAAGAGAGCCCTCAGGGCCTCAGAATGCTGGGGTCTCTAGGCAGGCAGGCCCAGAGATGGGAGACACAGACAGACTGGGATGGTAAAAAAAAAAAAAGCTATGCAGCTTGTTTGCTGGCAGTTCAGGCCAGCTGTACAAACAGGTCTTCCCAGCCAGCCAACAGCTTTTGCCCTGGAGCAGTTTTCACCTAGGGGAAAGCTAACTGAAAGTGCCTCTGTGGCTGGGAGTGAGGCTTCAGAGACACTTGTTTGATCTGAGTTGAGTTGCTGAATTCAGGGGAGTTGCAACAACTTTGGTTATGGGACTCCTCATATTTGGAACTGTTTGCCTAAGAGTTATTATGACTTGGACTGCTATACAAAGACTTCAGGGTGGCTGATGAGCCAGGCCCTGATCTTGGGCTGTCAGTTGAACTTTGGGACTGGTATTAGAACTGGATTTGCAAACCTCAGAAATGGGACAATTTTGATTTCACCTACATACTCTATCAACTGTGATAAGTTATGAACTGTTTTGTGTATGCATATATGCTTTATTAACTGTGTTGACTTATGAACTTTGTGTAGAAATGGAACTGTTTATGGAACTGTTATATAGGAATGGGTGGAACTGGTTTTGGGTAAAAGTGGAGAAGTTTGGTTTTTCTACTCAGGCTCAAGATGCAGCTTAAAAAATTATAAGAAAAGGGGGAGTTAATAATTCCTCAGTCTCTTTAATTAAAAAAAATCCTGTTCTCTGTATGGATAATGGTAACCTGTGTTAATGTACCTTATGCAAAAAGTTCTATTAAGAAATTGCTTTTGGAAGTTTGCTAAAGTTTGTAAAGTGTAAATAGTCCTATTGAGAGATTGCTTTTGAATGTAAGTTTGTAAGAATTGTAAATATGTATCGTATTCATGTTAGAACTATATTAACCTGTTGATATTGATGAACCATGGTTTGGTGATGCTAAGGGAGTATTTTGGTTTGATGCATTTGCATCAGGAGTTTACTGATTTATTTGATGTGGTTACATCAAGAGTTTATTGATTTAAAAAAGGGCTTGGTACAACTGAGGCTGCTATTGACATCTTAGACCCATTCAAAAAGGACATTCCATCTTGGTCGTCCTCTACTCCTTTACTAGGGGGTGTGGTAGCCATAGGAATTGCTGTGGTTGTTCCAACTACTTGCAAACTCTTAGTGGGGACCTGATTTAGAGCTGTATAGAGTTAAGCTCTGTACTTTCCGCTGCCAGAGGCTGGTAGTCAGAGATGGGTAAGTCCTTCTTGCTAGCTGCCAACCTAAGACAGAGTACACCTGATGGAAAGTGTATCTCCTTGACAGGTAAGGCTGATTAGCAAAGAAGAAGATGACCTAAGACAGACATAGTATATCTGAGGGGTGTGAAGAGCCCTTTAAAATATCAAGAAGCGGGAGCTGTAGAGACCCACAGAAGTTTCCTAGTGAGAACTTACTCAGGCTCTGAGAATCTGAGCTTGCTTTACCCAGCAGGGATGCGTAAGGGGATGATTTGACCACCAGTGTGGTTACCAAGTGCTTGGAAGGGTCTATACTTGGCTGTGTGGTGTGCTTTGATCTAGCAAGGGGGAGGTCTTTTGTATTGCCCCTTGACATTGTTATAAAAAGCCCTTTTGAATAAACAGAAAAGGCCATTGGATATTGACCCAGGTCCTCCTGAAGCTGTCCTGTGTTTCTATCTTTCTTCTCATCAACTAGGTCTCTTTCTATATACTATTTTCTTATCCCTCTCTCCTCCTCATAAGAACCCTTGAAAAGGTGGGAGCTGGCCTCCCACAGATTCTTTTCCACATGACTAAAATGACCACATTAAAACAACACCTATTCCCAACACATTTTACCTGGATAGAGGAAGGAGAATTTTTTTGAACTCATGATTTCTCCTTTCAGGTTGCAGATGTCACTGGTATAGCAAAACCTTGGAAAACTTCTCAGTCACATTCAAAACAGTGATAAATACTGTTCCTATCTCTCCACAAATTTCTGTGAGACTTTTAGAATTTTTGCTTTTCATGTTTTATTTTCTGAAAAAAATGCAACTCCCCAGTAGCTTGGCTTTCAAAAGACAAATAGCCACCAACTCAGGATGAAATTCTATAACAAAGGTGTACAGAAAGCTCAACAGATATCCTTCTATGAGCCTGAGGTCTATGTAAGCCCCACTAGTAAGGATAAAGAACATAGAAATTTAATTTGGGTCAGTTGGTGCTTCTTCCCCTTCTAAGTCTAGAAGTTGGTCTAGTTCCTGAGTGTTGAGAGGGAGAGGGAAAGGGTGCTTGCTTCTTGCTTCCATCATATCCCTAGCTATCTCTTAAGGCAGTGGTTCTCAACCTTCCTAACGCTGCCACACTTTAATATAGTTCCTCATGTTGTGCTGACCCCCAGCCACAAAATTATTTCATTGCTACTTCATAACTCTGATTTTGCTACTGTTATGAATCATGATGTAAATATCTGATAGGCAGGATATCTGATATGTGACTCCTGTGAAAGGGTTGATGCCCAAAGAGGTCAACCCACAAGTTGAGAACCACTGTTGTAAGGGTTTGCTTGTTTTTTCCAATGCAGAGATGAACAAATGATATGATACAACTCTAAGTCATCCAGTTGACAGTCATCTGAAAGTAGTTATTATAGACAGCTGAAACTCTGAAACCAAAGTGATAGGGTAGTGCTCTCTACCAGAACCAAGTGATAGATTTCATTATTTCAGTTTTTTTTTTTTTTGGTTTTTTGAGACAGGGTTTCTCTGTGTAGCTTTGCGCCTTCCCTGGAGCTCACTTGGTAGCCCAGGCTGGCCTCGAACTCACAGAGATCCGCCTGGCTCTGCCTCCCGAGTGCTGGGATTAAAGGCGTGCGCCACCAACGCCCGGCTCATTATTTCAGTTTTAAAGCTGTCCTCTAGGATGTTCAGAACAGTTTCAACTAAGTTAGAAATGTCATACAATGTGTATAATGGATTCTAAATAAATAAAAATACAGTATAGGGCTCAGTGTACATACCATTATATTAATAAGTGAAGTTAGAAGGATTTCTAGGAAACTGTGACTGTCAAGCAAACCTAATGGTTGTAAACATCAAGGAAAATAATAATGGCTTTGATCTGCACAAAGAAAAGGAAAGAAAGAACTAAAAAAGAAAATTAAAATAAAAAAGAAATGCCTCCATACCCCCCCCACACACATATTTGAATGAAATAATGGAAAAAGGAAAAAAAACTTTTGAGATATTAGCAATTGATTATTTCAGGGCAGCAAGATCATTGGTGCACTTTATAACTTTGTTTCAAATTTATTAATTTCCTAAGTTTTCTATATTGCACATGCATGATTTTTAGAATAAAATCAATTGCCTCTGTAACTTTCTGCTTTTAGAGATGGTGTTACTGAGCCAGCAGAGGGCCTATGTTTAGTCATGTTAAGTGTGAAGGCCATGTGAGGGCTGATAACTCCTGTGAAGATGGATGTGGGGCAGGCAGTGTGGCAGTGTAGGTGGGCCATGGGGAAAGAGTATACTGTGTCTTCAGGGACAGCTGTGACTCACTGACAGCTGACTGTTGCAATGTCAGATTTTCACCAGAAGCAAGATATCTAATTGCTATTTGAAAATTGTAATGTTATAAATGAATTATTATTTTTTAAATCATCAACACTGTTTCTGCCAAATCAAAAGTATCTGCAGGCCACATGTAACTCCAGGAAGTGCATTTAAACTTTTGTTTAGATGTTTTGGTTTATTATTCAATAATTTGGTTTACAGTGCTGCTGTATTGATAATGGGAAATGAATAAAAATACAGTGACATTTGTGTACCACACAGAGAGAAGCTTCTCCTTGCCTACCAGTATCTAAACTCTGGCCTTCTAATGTCTAGGTCTTATCCCTTGTCCTCCAAAGAGCTAAAGTGCTGATAAGCTAAAAACTTAACTATCTCAGATATCCCTGTAATCCCACAGTCTACTCTGCATTAGAAAGCAGGGAGTAGGCTGGAGGTGTGGCTTAGCGGTAGAAACTTGCCTAGCACATGGAAGGCCCTGGATTTAGTACTAGCTTGAAGGAGTGTTGGTAGAATGGGAATGGTAGTGTGTGGAGAAGTTCCCAGAGGAAAGCAAGGAGGGAGTTGGCTGGGCTAGAGGACCTGAGAGTTCTTTGAAGTAAGTTCTTTGAAGACTATGAGTGTGAAGTTCTTTGTATCCTTGAGGCTTGGCACAGGCCCTGATTTAGAAAAATGCCAAGAAATGTTTGTTGAATGATTAGAATACAATCCAGAGCTCTGACTCTGGCCTCAAGTTTCTACCACTTTCTGAGAATGAAGGTGGGTTTTCCTTTCCTATTTACCATACTCCTTCCCTCTCTGACCTTCCACTCCAAGCACTGAAGAATTTCCCAACTCCAGAGGGCCACACTGTCTTCTTCCTATAACCTTCAACTCTTCTGCCTGCCTCCCTCTCTCCCTTCCTCCCTTCTTCTCCCCCTCCCCTTCATTTCTTTCTCATTTGGGAAATGCTTATTAGTTATCTGAGAGCACCCCAAGATCTCCGGGGCGTCTGAAAGCCTAGGAGAGTTCGCCAGAGTCCTGGACTTCCGCATTCCTCTTTGGTCTTATCTGTCTTAGCCCCTTGCAGTGTCTGCCCTCTGTATTTTCAGCTTCCCTTGCACAATTCCCTCCCAACCACCAGTGTTGGGAAACTCTCCACATTGGCAGTTAGGAAACACCAGCATTTAGCAGCCATTGCCCCCGGGGTGGAAGAAGCTCTTAACAAATAGGCAATTTATTCTACTAGTGTGAACGATGAGAAGTAGGTGATTATAACAACTGGGTAGCAAGTCATTAAGCAACAAACTTAAAGGAGGGACTTTGAGTGGTCAGTTGGTGACTCATTAAAATATAATTTTTAGTTGTACATTACCATGTCATTTTAGACATATAGCTCTAGAGGTGTTAAATAATTGCAGACCATTACTACAATAAAATTCCTGTTCAACCTACTCATTTACATGGATAAGTTCTTTTCAGAACTTGCATTTAAAAAAGAGTAAAATGGATGTCTAATTATAATAATAATTAATATTAACTGTCAGATACATGAATTAATCAAAATATGCTTCACTATCATGTACCTGCACATGCATGTGCATGCATCATAAACACACACATGGCGGGGGGCACTATTCAAGCTACAACACATGTTGAAGGACAACTTGTGGGAATCTGTTCTCACTTTTCATAATGTGGGTCCCTGGATTCAAACCCAGGTTGTCAGACTTGGTGGCAGGCACCTTTGTCTGCTGAGCCATCTCACTGGCTGGATTTTAAATATTTTTAAGAATATATGATGGTAAGTATAAGCCCTGCATGGTATTTGCAATCTTTTGGTTATGTCTGAGTGATCTAGTAGTTTAACTTAAAACATGTCAGTAGGTATCCTGTGCCCCGAATCCCATGCCTTGCCATTAACTAATTTTCTGGTGAGGGCTAGAGAAGTGGCTCAGAGGTTAAGAGTGTGTACTATTCTTTCAGAAGAACGGAGTTCAATTCCCAGAAACCATGTCAGGTGACTCACAATTGCCTGTAACTCCTGCACCAGGAGATCTGATGCCTTTAGCTTCCTTGGGCAAATAAGTTCATGTGCACCCCCACTTACAATTAAACAATTTAAAAACAAATCTTAAAAAAAGATGAAAATCTGAAAATGTGAGAGAATATAAAGTTTTTCAAGTTGATTTTAGGAGCTATGCAAGCAAAACCTGAAGACATCTCACTCAGCAGCCAGGCCTCAGACCTCAGGACCACGTGGGGCCTTGTTTATATTGTCTATGGTAAGATAACCTCCATCTTCAGGCTTGTCCGAATCTGTTTTATCGGTTTCCTCTTTGGTAAGCAAATACCAAGGAATGCTACGTGGGAATCTCCATCATTGGTCACTACTCAGTAACAAAAAAGGAAGCATCTAAAATATTTAGCTTTAAATAACTTCTAAGTGTAGATGACTCGAAAGCCTAGAACTCTAGCCCAGGCCTCTCCTGAGCTTCAGATTTCTATTCCAAGCACACGTGACAGGTCCACCTGGGATGCGCCTTAGACTCTGCCCATATTGCAGTTCTGAAACAGTTACCTTCCCCAGCCCCCATAGGCTTCCTTCTCAGCAACTGCCTCATTCTCAGAGTCAGGCATCTGCCACCCTGCTCCTGAGTAGATAGATGGTCCTGCTGATACTCCTGGGTTACCTCAGAGCGGGCAGGAGACCTCCTGGGTATCTTGGGACAGGGCAGGAGAAACAGAAAAGGGAAAAGGAGATTGACATCTACTGCTGGATTCAAGCAGGGAATTCCTTTCCCTCAGCGCTCCTTTTGCTTCCGATGGAGCTCTTCGGCCTTGTCCTGTTCTGGCTTCCGGTTTCAGGTGGCCTTGAGCCCATGCTGGCAACGGTGGAGGGAAAGAAAATGGGAAACTCCCTCCTTCCTGAGCATGATTTCAACTCTGATCTTCTTTCTTAGTACACTTATTACCATTTCATTTGTGTTTTATTTATTTACTTTTTAAGATTTATTTATTTTAGTCTACATGTATGAGTGCTTGGCTTGCATGGATGTCTATGCACTGCTTGAGTGACTGGGACCAGCGGGGGTCGGAAGAGGTGACAGGTCCTCTGGCACAGGATTTGCAGGTGGTTGTGAACCACCATGTAGGTGCTGGGAATTGAACCTGTGTTCTCTTCAAGAGCAGTCAAGTGCTCATAAGTGCTGAGCCACTTTTCCAGTCCCTTATTTTTATTTTTTAAAATATTGTCATTTTGATTCTGGGGACTGTGTGTGTGTGTGTGTGTGTGTGTGTGTGAGAGAGAGAGAGAGAGAGAGAGAGAGACTGTCTTATTATGTACAGCTGGCTGGCTCGGTGTCTACTTTGTAGACTCCTGCCTCAACCTTCCAAGTGCTGGAATTACAAGCATGCACTACCATGCTTGGAATTAGAATTAATCTCTATATGACTAGATTTCTCTTTAGAAAGATGGTAGTGATTTATATTTCTAAAATATATGAAAACATGTTTCGTCACACCCTTACCAGTCATTCTCACTTTTAATATTAATTAATTTGGTAGATGAGAGATGACACTTTCTTGTTTTAAACATGCATTTCTTTAATTACTGGTAAAGTGGGATGTTTCCTTGGTCCCTGGCGGCTGCGTCTCCTCGTCTGTGATTGGTCTGCTCTCACCCACTGCCTGTTTATTTTCTTTGTGTATGTATGCGCTCCATTTTAAACATTTGACGTCCCATGTCAATTAGGAAAATCAGCCATGGAAATTAATTGAAGTATAATAAAACTTTATTTTTCAGTTTTGAGATGATTTCATTGCACTATTCGAGGTTTACCTAGGGAGCTTTGACAAAATCATATCAATAACTGAGATGTGGAGAGACACCAAAGCCTGAATTAAGATAATGAATGGCCCAAGATTCCTTCTTCCAACTTATTTTATTTTTTAAATGTGTGCACAGGAGCCCGAGGAGGTTAGAAGTGTGGATCCCCTGAAAAAAGAGTTATCGATGGTTGTGACCTTCCATGTGGGTTCTGCAACCGGAACCCAGGTCCTCTGAAACAGCAGGAAGGTCCTTGGCCGCTGAGCCTCTCTAGCCCCCCTTCCATCTTTTAGTCAAGCATTGAAAGTGCTCTTCTTTCTGCCCTGCCTGCCCTCTGTGGAGCTGGCCTCAAGAGCAGGTCAGTCCGCAGCTCAAACAAGCTGCGCAGGGGAGCAGAGACCACCGAAGGCAGCAGGAATAGGGCCACTGGCTGACTCAGAATGTGTTTCTCCCGAGACGCTTCCCAGGCTGGGAGTTTTCCGTGGGTGCTTTTCTCCTGGTGGTCTTGCTGACCTGGGAATTCAGTCTGTGGAGCAGAACGCAGGTTGGAACGGTGTCAAAAGCAGCTGACTAGGACCTGAGGACTCTGGCGGGAGCGC
>CABHPR010057392.1:0-10552 GCA_902168415.1 Peromyscus melanophrys | reverse complement strand
TTTTTTTTTTTTTTTTTAAGAAAAATGAGACATTTATACTAAGATTATAGTGAGATAGAACCTTGTGAAGGGAAGGCTCATGTTTTGCTGATATAAAAATTAAGCAAAGTTACAAAGATTATTGCTTTAGAGAAAAGTCAAAGTTTTGATTTGGGTGTTATTTTTGGTAAGCCGAGGTATCATGGTCTAATATAAATAGGGTTTTCATGTCAGTGCAAAAATTTAGACAGGGTTTCTTTGTGTAGCTTTGGCACCTTTCTTGGAACTCACTCTGTAGCCTAGGCTGGCCTCGAACTCTCAGAGATCCGCCTGCCTCTGCCTCCCGAGTGCTGGGATTAAAAGCGTGCACCACCACCGCCCGGCTCCTGGTCTAATTTTTTGCACTGACATGAAAACCCTATTTATATACAGTGAACCCAAGTAAAAATTCTTTAAAAATGATTTCTATTATTTTTAATTATATGTGTGCTTGTCTCTGTATGTGGGTTTGTGCACAGGAGTGCAGGTGCCTGAGGAGGCCTGAGGCCTTGGAGCTCTTAAGAGAGAGTCCCAGGTGTTTGTGGGCTGCCTCATGTGGGCACTGGGAACCTTTGCAAGAGCAGCAGGCACTCTGAGCTGCTGAGCCATCTCTCCAGCCTGTCAAGTTTATTTTAATGAAGTGTTGTCTTTAGAACAGATTAGATGTCAATTGGCAGTAGGTAAACTCTATTTCATGTATGAGTGTGAATGATTTTGGTGAGGACTGTGCTTTGTGGGCACAGTCTTTGCCTGGCAGTTTTGAATATTACCATGTTTGACCCTCTCCCCGGCCCACTGGTTTCTACCAAAACAACTGTTTTTTGTTCTTTCAAAAGCTTTTCTGTCCATAGCAAACTTTAAGATTTAGTTGGGTTGTTGTGCATTAAAAGGCCATAAAGATTTCTTTGCCTAATAAAATTGTAGCTCTTATTCGGGGAGGCCAACTTAAGTATATGAATGTGGAAAATTGGGAAACTGTGTTACCAGAGCTAAAGGCCTAATTCAAGAAAGAATTGCTTCCTGATCATTGGATTTGAAAGGCGTTAGAGACACAGGTACGTGTAGAGGACAAGCCTTGGCTTTACGAGCACGTCTTTGGCCGGCACAGTCAAATGATGCCGTGTGTGCTCCACTGTTCCTTTGCATAGGAAAGGGCATACATCCCTGGCGTAGAGTGCGGTTAGGGAGGGGCTGAGATCTTGTGGGTGAGCACGGTCCCCACAGAAGACCCCCTTGTGCTGTCAGTGCCATCTTTGTGGTAATGTAGCTGACCCCGTTGGAGACGGAAGTGTCGAGGAAATTTCTGGTGCTGTCACTCGTCTAATGGTACTGGAGCTTAACCCTGAAACACCCAGTTAGTCTAGAATAACCCCGGAACTAGTAACTACCATGTTAACAACAGGAATGGGGAAAAAACAAGTCATTTTGGGTCCATAAAAACTTGATGTGAATGTGTGATAGGATTAGTGTCTGCATGTGTAAAGTATCTTGTTGAAGGCTGGCTAGGTGCTGCTGTGGTCATTAGAGGGCTGCCTTTCCACTTCATCTTCCCGTCTCTTCTCATAGTGAACAACAGAGACCTGCAGCAAAGGTGTGGTGAAGCAGGAGCTAGTTCCCTGGTCTCTGTGCTTAAAGGACAGATTGCTAACATGGCATGTGGATCTCCATGCTGGACTTACTGTCATAATTGTTAGAAAAATATTTCTAAGGACAGTTTCCATTTGACTTTGCTTTATGCTTTTGCAGTTGAAATGAGGACTGAATCCACTCATCTGTGAGTGTCATTAGCAGCTGAGGTTTTCACAACTGGTCTCCAGTGTGGGGACTGTAGAGAACACACAGACAGGCTTCCTTGCAGATGTTGCTAGTCTACAAGTCTGGCACTCGCTGTAGACTCACGATGTTAGTTCAGCTGTGTTAAGCATTTTCTGACTGAGCTGGTGTCCTCGCGCTGCCTGAAGAGATTCAGGTCTACCATTCTAGCTGGGAGGTGAACAGCGATTTTCTTTAGAGTTTCATCTGTAATAGTTTTGAACAATTTCCCACAAGTTCTGGGCCACATAACCCATTAGAAACTCAGTGTTGGTGAGTGTGCTATCTGTGTAGTTGGGTCTGGTTTTGACCTTGGCTCTTTCATTGTGATTTGGCAGTGAGTTCAGGGAATGCGCATTATCCTCGTGAGGCCCAGCTCTGGCTGAACTGAAGGTCTTCTGCATTGCTCACATGGTAGTGCAGTTGGGCTCTACTGTTACGGTAGTGGAACTGAGTGTGAGCTGGCTGCCAGGATCTTGTGGTGGCAGAACACCTTGCAGCCTGGACTTCATCACACAGCAGAACTGGCTTGACTGAGAAGAGAGATACAAATGGGATGAGGAGAAGTATTTTTGTGTCGGAGCAGATTGTGTTCGTACAGTGCTAAAGCGGAGTGCAGAGCACTGGCAGGCTGTCGTTCGCGGCCTCTTTGCCTTAAAGTGAAAAGTACTTTCATTTGAAGAAGTTACTTCTACTCTGAGTTTTCTGGGGTTGGAATCAAGATGCCTTGCTGCCTCAACTAGGAAAGGCTTACGTTTGGCAGGTTTACTTCCTGACACAGCAGTGTCCTGCTGGGACATAACTGGAGCGCCTACCTGAGGAAGTGAGGCGTGAAACTCGTACAGGTGCCTCAGTCTCTCTGCTAGGATGACTTTCTTTTTCACAGTTGATCTTGACCTTGTTTGCTGTTCATAAGGAAGTATGTTATTCTCACGGAGTAGAGCTAGCCTAAAGGAGGCAAGTTCAGGGCTTCTCTGCTGAGTTTTAGGTATGCTGTGTTTTTAGCTTATTTTAAAAAGTAGCCTGGTAGATATTTATAATGAAAAGCATATCTGCATGGCATCCCTGGACAAATTGCTCACAATTCTTATTGTTGAGGGAGGAAGCAGCATTTGCCAACAATAACCCATTTGGTGGAAATGTTTGTCATAGTGTTGGCTGGTTTCATGAAGAGCGGAACAAAGGAGGGCTGGGCACCTGCCCTGTTGCCTCAGGAAAGGCTTCGTGACCTCAGCTCAGCTAGAGCCTAGGGTTCAAACACACCCCTGCAGGGTAAAACACTCTGTTAGAAGAAAAAGTTAAATGACTTAAATATGCCAGTGTGAGGGGTTTGTACAGATCTATTTGTATGGAATCTGTTTGGTTCTCGTTGTATTGTGGCTCTAGCCGGGATCCCCTGGTGTAGGTGCCCATTCTGTTTAACTACACCCACACTTAAAATTACAGTATTGATCTGTGAACGGGTGCTTTAAGAGCATTCTTTGAGCTTATAGATAGAAAATTTTACTGTTTAATAATCTTCCATATTGAAATTACCACTTTTATTTACTTATTGATGGATCTTATGTAGGGCTATGCAGAATATAGAAATGAATCTGAAACATTTTTGCCTCTCAGAAGCTGAAAACTAGGAATTGTTAAATGCAGAAAGCAGTCTTCTTAGAGGACCTTACATGTGGAAGGAGGCAGAGCTGTGAGGAAGAGAGAGCCCATGAGCTGGCCCTTATTCGAGAGGCTTCTGTGAGAAAGCACCCATGAGAGCACACGGAAGGTGTGCTGGGAAATGGGTTGGGAAGGCATGTTGCCTCACAGGGACAGAGGGTAGCAGTGGTCTGTAGGTAAGTAAGGCGCAGGCCTGGGTTTCGAGTAGAAGTACCTCATAGGTTTCAACACCATAGGGGGAGACTCCATCTCTGCCCTTCCCCATTGTGACTGGGGCCAGCATGGTGCTCAGCACACACCAGGGGTCCGCAGGCACATTGGAAGCTATGTCATGATGACTCCTGTAGTACTGGGGACTAGTACGTCCTGTCCTGGACTGCACAGCAAGGCAGGAGACAGGATTTAAGGAGAAAGCATGACTACATTTCAAATCCATCCCCCTGTCTGTCGTGTGTGCACATGTGTATACCGGCGGTGCACATGCTCATGTGTGCTTCTGCATGTGGAGGCCAGAGGTCAAGATCATGGTGCCGTCCTAAATTGCTTTCACCTTTTTTTTTTTGAGACATGGTGTCTCACCGAACCTGGAGCCCACCTATTCAGCTAAGCTGGCTGGTCAGTGAGCCCTGGGGATCTGCCTGCTGCTGGGGTCATAAGCAAAGCACTTTGCCACACCTGGAGTCTTATGTATGTGCTGGAGATCTGAACTCAAGCCTCATGTTTGTGCGGCAAGAAGTACTTTACTGACCAACCCCCCCCCCCCCCAAAGATTCCCTTGATTGTATATTGAAAAGACAGTTATGTAACTCTCCTTTTTTCATTAAGGAATAATTCTTCAAATTGTTACGAAGCAGTTTGAAAAGTCCATTATTACTGGGACTTGTGGGAGGTGTTTGCTCTTCTGCCACTTGCCTCACAGTCCCTTCTGACTTTAACTAGTCTACTTGAGCTGTGGATCCACCTTTCACCTGGAGAGCTCAACTGTTGTGGAATAGAATATTTGTTTAACTATGTAAAGATGTGTTGCATTTGTGTTGCAGAATATTTGTTTAACTATGTAAAGATGTGTTGCATTTGTTTAACTATGTAAAGATGTGTTGCTCTTTCACATTGCCTGCCTAAGGCACCTGGTTGGTCTAATGAAAAGCTGAATGGACAATGGTTAGGCAGAGGAGGGATAGGCAGGGCTGGCAGGCAGAGAGAAAAAGGCCCTGGGTGGGGTGGGGGGTGGGGTACAGCCAGCCAGGAGGAAGCAGGGAACCAGGAAGGACAATACATAGATGAGGTAAAAAGCCTCTGGCAGCACATAGATGAATAGAAATGGGTTAATTTAAGTTAAAAAAGGTTAGTTAGAAACAAGTCAGTAGGGCGGTTAATCCCAGCACTCAGGAGGCAGAGACAGGCGGATCTCTGAGTTCGAGGCCAGCCTGGTCTATAGAGCGAGTTCCAACACAGGCTCCAAAGCTACACAGAGGAACTCTGTCTTGAAAAACAACAAAACAAAACAAAACAAAAAAAGAAAGAAAAAAAAAGATACAAACCTAAGCTAAGGCTGAGCATTCATAATTAATAAGTCTTCATGTCTTTATTTGTGAGCTGGTTGGTGGCCCAAAGAAAATTCCAACTACACCCAGCCTCTTCTAATTTTCTTTTTAAAATGTATAACTGGGCTCTACATTTTAGGCATTAAAATGGAAATTTAAAGTCTTATTTGAAGTTAATTGAGTAAGTTTCCAGAAGTCATTGAGTGTTGAGAAAGTGGTTTCCTAACATTTCTGGCTCTGGCTGTGTGAGGATGCTAGGACCTGAACATTTTAGTGTGGGAATCACAGCTAGGATCCTTGCTGTTTTAAGTGGAGTGGGTCTGGAAAGCTGTGGTGTGTGTTGAGCAGGGGCTCTAGAGTGCTGCCAGATCTCCAGGAGCATGACGGGTGCAGATCTAATGAGGCTGTTGGGCCAGCAAGGATTGTGACTTCCACGCTCATGTTGTGTGCCGTAAGGAGTATTTCTTCTCATACTTTGTGTTTGTCAAAGAATTTTTTTTTTTTTTTTTTTGGTTTTTTTTTTTTTTTTTCGAGACAGGGTTTCTCTGTGTAGCTTTGCGCCTTTCCTGGAACTCACTTGGTAGCCCAGGCTGGCCTCGAACTCACAGAGATCCACCTGGCTCTGCCTCCCAAGTGCTGGGATTAAAGGCGTGCACCACCACCGCCCGGCATGTCAAAGAATTTTTATGTGTGCTTACCATACCTAATTTTACAGTAGCAATAAACTAGGAATAGATGATGACTTGAAAAGTCTGTGTTGAAAATTAGGAACTAGATACTCATCAGATATTTATGGCTAATGTCTTGTGTGCCAGGTGTTTAGTTTGTACTTAGTTTTTCTGTCTCTTACTTTGACTGACTTACAGAAAAACAGTCAAGGTTCTGCTGACTTGCCTTCACCTGTGGTGCTGAGGAAATAGTGTGTGGGATAGATACATGTGTAGCTACAGCATGAGTGGTGGCTTTGCCCTAGTGAGACTGTCACCTCAGCCAGTTGAGCGCCGTGGACTGCGAACAAGTCTCTAACTTAGCTTAGCGCTGTCTCGGTTGACGTGCTTTCTTCAAACAGTAGGGCACATCGTTGTTTTCCAGCTTCTAAGAGGTTTGAGTTTCAGTCACTCATTCCTTCATAGTGTGTGTATTTATGTGCACGTATGCGTGCGTGCACACCACAGTGTGTATGTGGAGATCAGAAGACACCTTTGGGACTCTGCTCTCTCTCGCACTTGGGATGGAACTCGATTGTCCACCTTTGCAGCAAGCACCGTTTCCTCCTGAGCCACCTTGCTGGTTTGTCAGCAGTTTAATTCACCATGATTGATGGCTTTCTGAGATGAGGAAAATCCTTTTCTCCCCTCTGGGACTCAAACCCAGGGCCTTGCACCTGCAAGCAAGTGCTCACTACTGAGCCAGTTATAAGCTCGAGAAGTGGGAATCCAGAAGAAGCTGGCTTTGTAATAGTGGTTGCCATCTAGAAGTCTGAGTACGGGGTAATTGAGTTGGAAGAGGCAAATATTGACTGAGAATCTTATTCACATGATTAGGTTATGGTGGTTTCAGCTGATCCTGTGATTCTGTGCTAGGTGTTGATATGGAGAATCAGTCAGTCTATACGGTGCAGATAGAGCTGAGCTGCTCCGTTAGTCTGTGAAGGTGATGCTCAGATAGTGGGGCTGCTGCACTCTAAATGTGTTGGCAGTCTGGCTTAAATGCAGAGAACGGTTTAGAATCCAGGCTTCACATAGTCAAAGATTAAATATCTCCAAAGTGTGGTGTACTCCTGTAATTCCAACATTGGTTGGAAGAGGCAGGAGAATTGCCATTAAGTTTGAGTTCCAGGCCAGCCAATGTTGCATATCAAGACCTGTCAAAACAAAACAAATCAAAACAAATTGGAAGAATTTCCCAGTTTCTTTACTTTTTCTCAGAGTCCAGCTATAATGCCGTTTTAAAACTGTGTTAAGCTTGAAGCTGCCTTCTTCCTCCTCCTCCTCCTTTTTTTTTTTTTTTTTTTTTTTTTTTTTAAGATAGGGTTTCTCTGTATGACTCTGGTTGTCCTGGAACTCGCTTTGTAGACCAGGCTGGCCTCAAACTCACTGAGATCCACCTGCTTCTGCCTCCCGAGTGCTGGAATTAAAGATAATGCATCACCACTGCCTAGTGAAGCTGTTTTTTTAAGACTGCGTTTCTGGAAAATGCCCAGAGTTTTGAGCTGTGAGCAGAGGCCGGCCAGGCATGCTGGATAGGAAGTATTGTGCTGTCATCGCTGGCCGATTGACCTAATGGATGGCATTGCAGGGACTTCGAGGTCACCCACCCTCCAGATTATAAGAAGCTTTATTATAAAAGGGAGGAGGGAAAAAGCCAGTGGTACAGTTAGCCTGAATCTTCTGTGGGAGTGGCTGGCGTGCCTTTCAGAAATAGCCCTTCCCGCCTCTAGTCCCTAGCCAGTGGATCCTATGTTTTGAAACTTCAGCTGATAGTGCTACCTGGGAAGATTCTCATGCCGTCCATCCGTTCAGTCTGCATTTTGAGTGGGAATTCCAGGCAAAGACACCAGAGGTACTGTGCTGAGATGTGGCCCATAAGTACAACTTTTTTTTTTTTTTTTTTTTTTTAAACTTTGCACAAAGGACAAAGATAATACCGATTTGCCAAGTGGCTTGGATCCACGGGACTTGTTTTGAGCAGACAGATAACTAACCTTGTCTTTCTTATATTTAGGAGGAGTGGGCCAGAGTTACCAATGTGTTAAGTACTGTATCTAAGGCGAATTTCATTTATGTAACTGGAGTAAAGCTAATAACTGTTAAGGAAGTTAAACTGGTTATCTTTTTTTTTCTTAAAGTATTTTGGCTTTAAAACCAGTATTGCGGGCTGGAGAGATGGCTCAGAGGTTAAGAGCACCGACTGCTCTTCCAGAGGTCCTGAGTTCAATTCCCAGCACCCACATGGTGGCTCACAGCCATCTGTAATGAGATGTGGCTCCCTCTTCTGTATACATAATAAAAAAATAAATCTTTAAAAAAAAAAAAACCAGTATTGCTTAAAATACAACTTGATCATGGAATACCTCTAAGATTCATTTAGCAAAGATGTTCAGATGAGCTACTAGAGTAGTGATTCTCAACGTGTGGGTCGTGACCCCTTTCATGGTAGGGGGTCACCACAACACGAGGAACTGTATTAAAGGGTAGCAGCTTTAGGAAGGTTGAGAGTTGCTGTGCTAGAGGCTCGGAGCCAGCTCTGCTAGTCAGGTGGCTGTGGGACCTCTTAGCTGCAGGTCGGTAGGAAGCTGGAATTCAGTTCAGCCACTGGTCCTTGAATGCTAGGCAATGGGCTATGTTCAGGGAAAGACATGGCCACTGCCCACAGGAGGATTAATTCCGTGTCCTTTCTAAAAATGGAATGAATTTAGGGCATCTTTTCCTACGTAGGCATCAGGTGTGCGTGGGCTTCCGTGGCTTCTCATGACTCTTGTGTCCTCAGGCTTATCTGCTGCAGGGATGCTGTGTGGGTGCTGGGTAGGGGTGCTGCTGTGTAGGTGCTGCCATTCACTGGTGATCTGCATGGGGAGTGGGGCTCATAGAGGAGTTACAGGAAAGCGCAGTGCAATGTGGGAAATTCTGTGAGAGGGAAGCCTTGCATGCCTGGTCACAGCTCTGCCTCCCTCAAGGCCTCGTTTATGCTCTCCCATCAGGGTGTGTTTCTGCAGTTGAAGATGCCGAGCTGACTTCTGTTAAATGTCTGTGCAGGAGAAAGATGAGCTAGATGTGAACTTTGGGGGAGGTGAGAATCATAGAGCTTTACTATTTTTATGCTTGGAATTCAAGGGTATAGCTAATTTGTAGACCCTCAACCAAGCGCCCAATCCTTTGTCTCTTGTCTCTCCAGTCTTAAGCTCTCTGGTGTTCCAGTGTGGAACCCCCAATTCACCACTTCTCTGCTAGGCTCTTGCTTCTCTGTTTCCACACAGCTCACCTTACCTTCTCTCACTTATTTATTCTTAATTTTTAAAAGATTTATTTTATCTGGATGATTGTATGTAGATTTTTGATGATTTTTAAAATGAAAGGCGGTCCAAAAATGTTGGTAGATTGATGTAGGGCAGATTGATGAGTTTAAATTAAATAAGGAACTGCCATGTAGCTAGCCAGTCAGGCAGGAATGCACTCTGTGGGGACAGAGATGACTGTGCTGGAGGGTTTTTCCTTCTGCGATAGACACCCTTGCTGGCCTTCAGCACTTGGATGAAGTGATCTTGAGACTGTCACTTACTTAATCCCCAAGTTGTTTGAAGGAGAGTCAAGAAAGAGAAAAGCAGTCAGAGAAGAGCACAGAAATTGCTGGTGCCCAGATTGGAGGACAGTTTGAAATAGTAGCTATTTCATTTAAATTGAGGGTGGATATAAATAGGACAGGGAGTTGATCAGGTTTGGTTTATGTTTGAAAACATTTTCTCTGGCCTCACCTTTGAACTGGACGTTCCGAAGGTTCAGTTTATTGTTTGATCTTTCCTTTCGTAGTCTGAAGGAAGAGAGGAGATTTCTTGATAAGTGATTTGAGTTTCATTAACTAGCTCTTGAATCTAATCATTGAGAAGCTCAGGGAAATGGCCCCAGAAAGCTCTCTCATTCCCTCCCTCACTCTGGGAGGTGATGGGGGAAGAAATCCACAGGACTTTGCTTTATTGGAGAGCAAGAAGGACTGCCGCAAGTCCAAACTAAAATGCTCCTAAGGCCATGCACATTTGGAAGCAGTGAGTGTTACACTTCATTTGTAAATGACTTTTCTCCCAGCACCAGATTTATTTTAGATGCTAATATTGGAACTGTAATTGACAATAGTAGTTGATTTTCTCCTTTTTAGAATAAAGGTCTCTGGTTGCTATGGCAACATCCCAGAAGATGTCTGTTGGGTCTAGTGGCAGTGTGTCAGGGGTTACCTGGTTGCTGAGAGAGACTGTGGTGGGTTTTGAGCTTCAGAGAAAAATTGGCAATGTGTGTTTCAGTTCTCTGTGGCCTTTCTCCTGTAGACTTGTCCATAAGAACTGTGCATATTTACGAATGGCTTGAGGTACCCAGTAGGTGTTAAGCCTACTGTCTTGTAAAATTTGATTATTAGGACCGAACATACTTCATTTTGTTTCCCTCATAATAAAGTAAAGTTTTTTGGGGGGGTAGGGATAGGGAGAAGGGGTTATGTTCCATACAGATTAACTTTGAATACCATAGACTGGAAAATAATTTATTTAACTACCCCCATATGATTTTATTTGTGGAATAGTTATAGATGTGTAATTGTTTGGGCTTAAGAACAATCCTTCTAGAAAGGGCAGCGTGCAGGAGCTGTCAGTGTGCTCAGGGGAGAGGATGGAGGACTGACAGTTCTGGTGCTCAGAACTTCTGATTTCATCCTTAGTTCCTTTTATCCAAATAAAGCTGTGCTCCCAATCATTTACAGAAATTAGCTTGTTTATCATTATCAAGTAACTGCTTTAAATCCCCCCCCCGCAT
>CABHPR010057375.1:0-16623 GCA_902168415.1 Peromyscus melanophrys | reverse complement strand
TTTTTTTTCCTTTTAAATCTGGTGCATATGTGGTTGTGTGTATACATGTGTTCATGTGGCTGTCAGCCCTCGCCTTTCATCTTGTTGGACAGGATGTCTGTTGTCCACTGTGCCAGGCTAGCTGACCTGTGAGCTTTTGAGGGTTCTCCTGCTTCCTCTTGCCATCTCATAGCACTGCACATTCATGCGGCCACGCCTCACTTTTACATGGGTTCAGGGGATTTGAACTCAAGTCTTTGTGCTTACATGGCACATGCTTTACCCGCTGAGCCATCTCCTTACCCGCAATGTATCGTATGTATATGTATGCGTGCTTGTGCTCATGCCTGTGTGCATGGAGAAGCCAGAGATCAGCCTTAGTTAGTTGTTCCTCAGAAACCACTGCCTTGTTGTTTTGTTTGTTTGTTTGTTTTGTGAGATAGGATCTCCTAGAACCTGGAGCTTACCGATTAGGCTAGGCTGACGTGCTGGCGAGCCCTAGGGAGACCCTAGGATCCACCTGTCTCCCCACCTGCCAGTGCTGGGATTATAATGCTCATGAGGCAAGCCCTTTACCCAGCCTTATTGCACCCTGTGTTTAGAAAGTCAGACTAGTTGGGAAACCCTGTAACTAGGTGTTTCGGAGACATTTTGGCGTCAGGATTTCTTTTACAGTTAAAATATTAAATACTCCCATAGAATGTTCATCTTTGTGGGCTTTGTCGATTAATTTACTATATATTAGGTGTATTGAATGCATCAAAAGTTACTAGAAGGCTGATGAGATAGCTCACTGAGTTGGCTCTGACCTCCACCTCTCTCTGTCTCTCTGTTCTCTCTCTCTCTCACCTATATCAGTAAATCACTGTTAAAAAGTTATTAGCTACTAAGAAAACTTTAGATCACAAGAATGCACAGGTGTATTTTCCAGTAGCTGTGATAGCATGAATCATACCGTATGTCACATTGTGTGGCCCCAAGACACTCTGTCAGGCCCTTAAGAGAGAGTGTGAATGAGGAGTAATGTCTTAAATGATGGGAATAGAGTCCCTGAAAAGTCTGGGTTCACAGGTCCCTGGAATACACTTTGAGAACTTATGTGTGTGGGTGTGTGGGGGTGTATGTGGATATTGTATGCGTGTGTGTGTGTGTGTGTGTGTGTGTGTGTGTACGTGTGTACGTGTGTGTACATGTGTGTGCAATATGTGTATGTGAAGTATGGGAGTGTTTATATGATGCTTTTATGTACTTCTGCTAACAAGGTAATAAGAATGGTAACATTGAGTGAGTTCGAGGCCAGCCTGGACTACCAAGTGAGTTCCAGGAAAGGTGCAAAGCTACACAGAGAAACCCTGTCTCGAAAAACCAAAAAAAAAAAAAAAAAAAAAGAATGAAGAATGGTAACATTGATAAACTAAATCTACTCCCACATGCACTCAGCCTGGTTTCCTCTGAAGAAAGCTAATCTCTAGCCTTTGTTGAGACAGGTGCTTTGTCTTGGAAGGGCAGATGTGTGCACTTTGGCATATCAGGTTGGTACCACGATCTGAAAACTAGGAAAACCAATATTCCTGTGGAAGACAAACACCATAGTTAAGTTCTAGAAGTCTTGTGAGTACTTGGCAGGATGATGGCTGACGAAGTCTGTGGTTTCTCAGTACACCTTTGTGACAATCCTGCTCTGTGAATCTGATTGTTAGGAACTTGGCCACATCCACATGGATGTCATTTAGTACCGCGTGAACCTTGTACATCAGGAAGTGAACATGTCCCCACCTTCCACCTGTGTGGCTTCTGCACTAACTGAGCCCTCTGTGCCCCAGGAACCAGTGGCGGTGAAATTACAGGTTAGGCAAATTAGGAGTTCTGGTGTCTTCCTTTGGTATACTGGTGAGTCACTTAGCACCCCTGGAGATGTCACCCTCTGAAGGCATGTGGCCTGTGCTACTAAAATGGCTCATGTTGGCCTTGCAACAGTTCTGTCCTGTCTCCTCCATGTTGTGGTTTGAGACGTCTTTCTGACACAGTTCTGCATGTTTCCCCCACGTAATCCCATAGCAGTTCCTCACTGCCGGTGGGATCAAGCTGGCATTCCCCAGCAGGCTCTGAAGTGTTCCTGAACCTCACAGACAGCCATTAATTACTGCCATCCCATAATGTCTGAGCCCTGTTTATTCTGGGCAGGTTAGTAATGGCTTTGTTTGTGCTGATAAGATAACACAGTCCAGCTGTTCTCAGTCCTGGAGCACAGGGGTCACATCTCTCTGTCCACGCGGTGTTAAGACAGGGTCTGTCTGTGTAGCCCTGGCTAGCCTGGAATTCATTATATAGACGAAGCTGGCCTTGAACTCACGGAGATCCACCTGCTGCTGCCTCCCAAGTGCTGGATATTAATGTTTCTTTATTTGATTTTTGTATGTTTGTTTTTAAAGATGAGTAGGTAACAGAGAAACCTTGTCTTGAAAAACAAAAACAAACAAAAAAGATGAGCAGGTAAACAATATGGGGCAACTACGTAGGTATAAACACACGCAGTCTCAGAGGAGAACAGCAAGGAACATTTGTCTCACATCTCTTTTCTTTTTGGTTTGTCAAGGCAGGGTTTCTATGCATAGCCCTGGCTGTCCTGGAACTCGCTTTGTAGACCAGGCCGGCCTCGAACTCGCAGAAATCCACCTGCCTCTGTTCCTGAGTGCGCCACCACGGCTGGGCTTATCTCACATTTCTAACCATATACTGTTCAGCAGTAATGTCAGAGCAGACCTGTGAAGGCTGTTCTTCCAGAGGACCCAGGTTCAGTTCCCAGCACTCACATCAGGTGGCTCACACCCCTCTAACTGCTCCAGGGGATCTATCTTCTGACCTCTGCTGGCACCTGCCTCCGCGTGCATATACTCACACACTAGAGACAACCCAGCTTTGGTTCTAAGTGCTTTTTCTTTTTCTTTTTTTTTTTTTTTTTGGTTTTTTCGAGACAGGGTTTCTCTGTGTAGCTTTGCACCTTTCCTGGAACTCGATTTGGAGACCAGGCTGGCCTCGAACTCACAGAGATCCGCCTGCCTCTGCCTCCTGAGTGCTGGGATTAAAGGCGTGCGCCACCACCGCCCGGCCTAAGTGCTTTTTCTTTGCATCTATGTTTCCAGTCTGGGTTACATGTTCTGCCTCCCAGCACCTGGCCTGCACTCCTCGGGCACAGCCATGCTCCTTTGTGTATGTATCAAAAAGCAGCAGCTGCTTTTGAGCTACAATTTGGTTTCCAGTTTTCTGGGCATACTGCCATCTCCCAGCCTTCCTTTCCACACCAGCCGCCACCCCTCTAGTTCAGGCTACCCAGGCAGAGAAGGGCCAGTTTCTCAAATCCTGAAGTACAGTCTTCTCGTCTGCACTCAGCATTCGTATTGTTCTATGGACATCACCTTTTCCAAATAAAAATTATGTCTGCAACTTTTTCCTCTGAACAACACTGAGACAAACAAGTAAGAGAGATATGTGTGTGGAGAGAACCAGGCTACTGGCACCTGAGTTCCCCCAGCATACATACAAATAATAAATAAATGTAATGAAAAACAGTAACAACAGTCTTGGTGTGGTGGTACACAACTTTAATCCCAGCACTCAGGAGGCAGAGGCAGTGTGTGTGTGTGTGTGTGTGTGTGTGTGTGTGTGTGTGTGTGTGTGTGTGTGTAAAATTAAAACTAGACCTTAATAGCTCTTCTCTGAAGAGTCTCCTCTCCCTCCAGGAAAAGTGACAATGAATTCACTCATGCAAAACCAGAAGTTTTCTTTCTTCGGATTTTCATTCCCCATATCCTTCCTTGACTTCCAGGTGCGTCTGCAGTGTGAGCCACACTGCTCTCGGCTTCTCCTGAACTCCTTCTAGCAAGCATGGTCAATTGAAATTGTATTATTACTGTATGTGTATATGCACCGTGCCTGTGGGCACAAGCCATGGTGCCTGTGTGGAGGTCAGAGGTCACCCTCGAGAGTTGGCTGTCCTCTTCCACTGCAGGGTTGGGATCTGATTCAGGTTGTCAGTCTTGATCATTAGATGCTTTTGCCCGCTGAGCCATCTCACCAGCCTGTGCCAACTCTTTTTTTTTTTTTTAAGATTTTTTTTTTACTTTTATTTTTATTTTTATTTTTACAAGTACATGTGAGGGCCTGCCTGCATACACACACACACACACACACACACACACACACAATGTATGTATGTACATGGCATATGTGGTGGTGCCATGTGGGTCAGAAGAGGGCATCAGTGCCAGGATCTGGAGTTACAGATGGTTGTGAGCCACCATGTGGGTGCTGGAAATTGAACCTGAGACCTCTGGAAGAACAGCCAGTGCTCTTAATTGCTGAGCCATCCTTCAAGCCCATGTTAAACTTTTTTTTTTTTCTTTTTCGAGACAGGATTTCTTTATATAACAGCCCTGGCTGTCCTGGAACTCACTCTGTAGACCAGGCTGGCCTCAAACTCACAGAGATCCACCTGCCTCTGCATCCTGAGTGCTGGGATTAAAGATGTGCGCCACCACACCAAGACTGTTGTTACTGTTTTTCATTTCATTTATGTATTTATTTGTATGTATGTTGGGGGAACTCATGTGCCAGTAGCCTGGTTCTCTCCACTCTGGGTTCCGGGGGATTGAACTCAGGTTGTCAGGTTTGGCAACAAGTGCCTTTACTTGCTGAGCACCTCGATGACCCCTATTTTTAAAATCTCTGGTAGATACTTAATTTCTCTTTAGAAAGTCACTGGGAGACTGGGGCCAGTCAGGAGAAAGAAACCACATGACAACTGGAACAGACAAATTTGCTCATTTTGTTGTATTTATTTTGTGTGTCTGGGTGTTTTGCCTGCATGTATGTCTGTGTACCATGTGTGTGCCTGGTGCCCACAGAAGCCAGAAGAGGGTATCATCCCCTAGAGTTAAGTTACAGATGGTTGTGAGCCTCCATGTGGGTGCTGGGAATTGAACCCAGGTCCTCTGGAAGTACAGCCAGTGCTCTTAACCACTGAGCCATCTCTCCAGCCACCAGCAAAGTTTAATATGAAAATCATTAATTGAAAGAGCTGGAATACTATGGGATTGATTAGTGAGGAATAAACCAGTGCATGTGGACTAGTGGGCAGCATCATGAACCAGCTCATACTCACTAGGAAGCTGTTGTCAAAGATTTATGTTGAGGCAGGTGTCAAGAAATTAGAACTCTCTGAGGCCAGCCCGGTCTACAGGGAGAGTTCCAGGATAGACAGTTTCTACACAGAGAAACCCTGTCTCAACCACCCCCCCCCCCAAAAAAAATTACAACTTTCTTGCCCTGCTGGGAGCAAAAAGGGATAGGCACTTTGCAAACACTGACATTTCTTCAGTTAAACACAATTCATGTTTGGCCCAGACATACGTCATTCTGAGGCATATTTACCCATTGCTGCCCCAAAGAATAGACATCTCCAAGAGCAGTTAGAGAGCTATGACGATATGAAAATTTGTAGATGAATGTTTATAGTATCATTATTCAAACCCAAAGAAGAAAGAGTTCCAGTATCTACCCACTGATGGATGGTAAATATCCATATGAGGACGTATATATAAAAAGCAATGAAGTGTTGATATGTGCCACAGCAAGCATGGACCTCAAACTCATTGTTAATTAGTAGAGGACAACCACCAATACCTGTGTACCGCATGGCTTCGTTTTCTAGGAAATTCCAGAATAGGCTGGCACATTGGGAAGTAGGTTAGCGTTGGAACAACAGGAGGGTCCATAGCTTGGTGTCCGCTAAGGGACACCTTTTCTAGGCAAATGGGTACACTCTAAAAGTGACTGTGGTGGTTTTTGTACAACTTGGTGAGCTTTGGGAGTGTTCTGTTATTGTTGTTGTTCAAGGCAGGGTTTCTCTGTGTATCCCTGGCTCTCCCAGAACTAGCTCTGTGGACCAGGCTGGCCTCAGACCCAGAGACCCGCCTGCCTCTGCTAAAGGCTTACATCACCACACCCAGCACTTTGTGTGTATTCTAAGAGTCACTGAATCACACACTTTTTAAAAATTTCAGTTCTTTCTTTCTTTTTCTTTTCTTTTTTTTTTTTTTTTAATGTATACGAGTGCTCTACCTGCATGTACGACTTTATGGTAGAAGAGGGCATCAGATTCCACTAGAGATGGCTGTGAGCCAACATGGGTCGTGGGTTTGAGCCCCACATTGGGCGCCATTTGTAGCTGGAGGTTTTTTTTCTGGGTCCCACCAAGCCCCGGCAGTCCGACAGCCCACTTATAAAATAAACATACAGACGCTTATATTATTTACAAACTATATGGCCGTGGCAGGCTTTTTGTTAACTGTTTTTATATCTTAAATTAACCCATTTCTATAAATCTATACCTTGACACATGGCTCGTGGCTTACTGGCATCTTTACATGTTTGTCATGGCGGCAGCTGGCAGTGTCTCCCTCACTCAGCCTTCCACTTCCCAGAATTCTCCTCTCTTCTTGTCCCGCCTATACTTCCTGCCTGGCCACTGGCCAATCAGTGTTTTATTTATACGGAACGATATCCACAACAAGTGGGGCCAGCTAGATGGCTCAGCAGGTAAGGGCCTCCAAGACAAGCCTGATGACCAGAGTTCAGTCCCTGGGGCCCACGTGATGAAGAGAACTGACTCCCTCAAGTTGTCCTCTGGCCTCTACATTTATTCTCTCTCTCTTATGTTCAGGCATGCATGCACACATGCACAGGTCAGGGGTTTTTTTTTTTTTTGTTTTTTTTTTTTTGGTTTTTTTCGAGACAGGGTTTCTCTGTGTAGCTTTGCGCCTTTCCTGGAACTCACTTGGTAGCCCAGGCTGGCCTCGAACTCACAGAGATCCGCCTGCCTCTGCCTCCCGAGTGCTGGGATTAAAGGCGTGCGCCACCACCACCTGGCCAGGTCAGGGTTTTTTGTTTGTTTGTTTGTTTTGTTTTAAAGAATAATTAGTACAGAAAGTGTGAAAAATGGATCCAATTTAGGAACTAACAGGCAGTAAGTCTGTAACTATCATAGCTAGCTGGGTCCTCAGTGTACCCATAGTTTTTAAATTGCCTTTGTGGAGGTGGAAGAGGGGGTAGGATGGGGTGGTGGGGCCTGAAAAGACTACCCAGGGCTTAAGAGCACTGGCTGCTGTTTCAGGGGACCTGGGTTTGGTTCCTGGCACACGTACGGTGGCTCACAACCATCTGTCACTTTGGTCCCAGAGGCTTCAGTACCCTCCTCTGACCTCCACAGGTGCTGAGCATGCACGAGTGCACAGACGTGCATGTAGACAAGACCCCGATACACACGAAGAGTTCCCTTTGCTGATCTCCAGTTCCTGCTGCCTTTGTGGTTGAGGTTCGGAGGCTCCAGTCCCCCAGCGACTTCTCGACTGTCCATTTTCTCTTCTCTGTCCCATTTGTTTGTTTTGTTTTGTTTTTCCCTGAGCTGAGGACCGAACCCAGGGCTTTGCTCTTGCTAAGAAAGCGCTCTACCACTGAGCTAAATCCCCAACCCCCATCCCATTTGTTTGGTGGTTGCTTGGACCAGCATTGCTTTCCTGGGGTTGGTTTTGGTTGGTTTTGGTTTGTTCAGGAAATCCTTTGACGTTTTTATTCTTTTTCATTTATCTTATTCATTATTATTTTTTTTTAAATGGATCACAGCTTTTGTGATCCTTACTGTATTTTAGAGAGTCCACTCTCTCTTCCATATTTCTCCTTATCTTTTATGGTATTCTCCTAGTTCTTTGTCCTAGGTGCTGATCTGATTCTAACATCTTGGCTGTTTTGACTGCCTGTGATGGTAAATCTCAATTGCCACCTTGATTGGACTGAGAAAGGCCTAGTGACTTAGTAATGCAGACTTGGGGGTGTGTCTGTGAGTGTTTCCAGCGAGGTTAGGCCCCATACACTCCACAGATGGCCTTATCAGTTGCTGGACTTGGGATCTGAGGAGTCAATTATTGTGATGTAGAACTGTGAGAGGTGTGGCCTGGATGGAGGAAGCGTGACTCCTATCACTGCTGGCTAACCACTGTGCTGCTGCAAAGTGAATCACCTCTTCTACGCTCCACTCTCTCGGCTGCCATGCTGAGCTGCCCCACTACAGTCCTGGAGAAGGGAAGTCTAGCGGCCATGGACTGATGCCTCTGAAACCGTGAGCGCATGTAAACCTTCCTTCTCGTACTTTGTTTCCCTCTGGTGTTTGGTCATAGCAACACACAGCTAATCACAGACAGGGAGTTCTGTCTCCTGTCTCCATAGGTGCTCTGTGCTCTGTCTTTGGCCTCTGCTCCTGCTGCTGGTTTTCTGTAGCCATTTTCTGGGTGGAACTGACATTTTGCGGGCACACATGTCCCGGAGCTATGCCTTGAACTCTTGTTACATTTCCAGGCTGATCTTGTTAATGATCTTTGCTGGTTCCCTGACATCATCATCATCATCATTATTATTTGGTCTCCCATACTTTCCTTGATTTGCCTTGACTTCCCCTATTCTTTCCTCTTTTGTTGCAGTATGTTTGTGTGGCTCCTGGATGTACCAGTTCTTGGCTGTTATTGTTTATTTGAGACAGAGTCTCATTATGTAGCCCTGGCTGGCCTGGAACTTGCTGTGTAGATCAGGCTGTCCTCAACTCTACTGCCTGAGTGCTGGAATTAGAGGCATGTGCCCATTGCTGGCTCTATTACTATTCTGATGCAGCCTTTCTGAGTGTCTCCTCGTTTCTCTGTGTCTGTCTCTTTGGTGCTGGGCATTTGAACTCAGATCCTCATGTTCTGCCAGCGAGGTGCTCCCTAGCCCCTTTCTTTTCTTAGAGAGGTGATACAGTATGAATGGAACCAGATCATCTGGATTTGAGTCCGGCCCTGCTGTGTACTGAGCTGTGGTCTCAGACTGCTTTGTGCTTGCTTGGTTTCTTCACTAGGAAGTGTAAATGATAACTTCATAGAGTCGAGAAGCAGAACTCATAAATAAAACTCTTACAGCTGTGGCTGGTCCACAGTAAGTGCTATGTGAGTATCAGCACTATCATTTTATTAGTCATGATTCAAAAAGAATTGTTCTGAGTAGAATAATTTCATAGATTTCATATATATTAATTGTTTAAATCTGCTCAGCTAAGTAGGAATTCTGAATAGCTTGGGTGTGTTCATCAAAAAACCATTTTTTTTTTTTAAAGAACTGATAAAGGACTGGGTGGTGGTGGTGGTGGTGGTGGTGGTGGTGCATGCCTTTAATTCCAACTCTCAGGAGGCAGAGGCAGGCTGATCTCCATGAGTTCAAGGCTAGCCTGGTCTACTTGAGCGAGTTCCAGGACAGCCATGATGGTTACACAGAGAAACCCTGTCTTGAAACGTAAAAAAAAAAAAGAAAGAAAGAAAAGAGCTGATGAAGGAACTGGTTTGGGAAGCTGCTAATAAATTGTATGTGATAACTTCCAGTTAGTTTGCTTCTGAAGTCTTCGCAGGAGGATGCCCTGGAAGTGCCTTGTGGCTTTGCATGGTGGCATTCCTGTCCTGTGGCTGACACCTCCGTTTCACTTGTTGCTGGGTTAGTTCAGAAAGTCATCAACTGTAGGGTGTTTTAGAAATGGTTTGGGTGGGGCTGGAGAGATGGCTCAGAGGTGAAGAGCACTGATTGCTCTTCCAGAGGTCCTGAGTTCAATTCCCAACAACCACATGGCATATCACAACTGTCTGTAACGAGATCTGGTGCCCTCTTCTGGCCTGCAGGCTAAACACTCACTGTATACATGATAAATAAATAAAATCTTAAAAAAAAAAAAATTAAAAAAAAAAAAGAAAAGAAAAGGTTTGGGTGCAGTTTCTTCCAGGAGGTTCAGACTTTTGTGTGACTTTCTTCCCATGGCTGACTTAGGCGATGTGGTTTTCTGTGGCATGAATGACTCTTTGAACGAATGCTAGAGCCAATAGAGTCGTCAGGCAGTCAACAGATAAGTGTTTGAACACATACTGGGGCACAGTGGTAAACAAAGCAGCAATCTTCCCTGCCCGGGTGAGCCAGAATAAAATGCTAGATTGTTAATTTGCCAATATAACATGAAAGGGGATGGGCTGCACAGGTGCTGGGGGAGCATCCAACAGAAAGCCTTGGGCTAAAACGTGAGACAGGTAACATTTCCTTGTGGAAGGGATTCAACTTTAAGGTGAGGATGAAGGGTGAGTAGGAGTTGGCCAGAGGAAGGGTTTGTAGTCAACTGTAGTCCATGGCTAGAGTTCGGTTCCCAGCATCCACATCACGGGGTCCACAGCCACCTCTAAACTGCTCTAAGGGATTCAGTGACCTCTTCTGTCCTGCACCAGCCCACACATGTGCCATACTTACACACACATATTTAAATAAAAATAAACCTTTAAAAAAAAAGAGGCTACACCAGAGGCCAGCCTAGGCTGTACAGTGAGGCCCTGTCTCAGAACAAGTGGGCACCAAAGGCGCCAGCTTGACCTTGGGTGGGAATGGTGAGCTCTGAACACTAAAGGAAGTTTGCTGGTGGGAAAAGGAGGCTGGTGGTGAGTGTGTGGGGAGATGGGGAAGTCAAGGGAGCTGGGAGAGCCTGGCTTAGTGGAGAAGTAACCCAAGGATGGTGGGAAATCTGTGCCTAGAGTGAATCCTGTTACCTTGGCTACTGAGTATGAGAGTTGTAGGGAGAGGGGACAGAGGCCACAGGTTTCTGTGAGGCTATTATGGAACCGAAGATTATGGGAGCCTGGGAACAACACGATAAGGTCTAGTCCATAGGATGGGTGGAGGGCTCCAGGTATGGCCAGAAGGTAAAATTCCTAAGGCTTGATTGCTGTGTGATTGGTGTGTTAGGAGTGTCAAGCATTGTTTCCAGGCCCTCTTAGGAGCTCCTGTTCTGTAAACTTCTCCAGGGGTGATTAAGTGCCCGCTCATCCCTGATAAGGCACTGATAACCAACCAAAGTACAGTTCCACTGTAGTCCAGCTCGGTGAGCCCGTGAGTTTATTAGGCCTGCTTAGAGAGCATGTGTTGCTGGAAAATTTCTCTCGAGCTCCCAAGTCCCGCCAGCTCCCAAGTCCCACCAGTCCCAGAAACCACTTACAAAATAAACACACAGACGCTTACATTATTTAAACTGCTTGGCCATTAGCTCAGGCCTATCATTGTCTAGCTCTTACTCTTATATTTAGCCCATTTCTATTAATCTCTACTTTGCCACGTGGCTCGTGGCTTACCGGTACTTTACATCTTCCTTGTTCTCGCCGCGGCTCCAGGCAGTCTCTCTCCTTCCTTCCTCCTCAATTCTCCTCTCTGTTAGTCCCGCCTATACTTCCTGTCTGGCTATTGGCCAATCAGTGTTTATTGACATATAGCGATATCCACAGCAAGCATGAGTGAGATATTACTTACAGGAGTATGGGTAACCCTGAAACAGCTACACCACCAAAAAGCCTCCCCCCACCATGGAATAACAGCCTCCCCGTGGCTGCAGAGATACACTCTCCGGCCTCAGCAGCCCTTCACTTTCTCCGTACTTCACCACTTGCGGTGTGTGTGGGCTGACACGGCTGAGAGGGTCTTTTAGGAGGAAGAGGCCGGAATCTCAGGCAAGGGCACAGTGAACCTCACCGCCCACTTCTTCTGTGAGGAGATGCCAATCAGATCAGCCTGACCTTGAAGGTCACAGCTGCTCCTGGGAAGACGGTAACGACCATGTTCTACATCACCTGTGATGATCAGCGCAGAGATGGTCCTCAGAGGAGGCTGTTGGAGGGGAAGTGAGGGGGATCTGAATTGGCTGACAGTTGGCAGCGGTTGGGATGGTCAACATAATGGTGGTGAATTCAGACATCCCCTTGGGGTTGTCTGCAGGATGGGAACACCTAAGATAGTTCTTTTCCTCCCTTCTCTTCTGAATACTTTCATGAAACGAATCCTAAGCTTCAGGGGCTGGGCGAGGTGAATGGGCAGGGAGAGGCAGAAGTCCACAGAGAGCTCAAGGGAACAGCAGAGCAGATAAGTGAATATATTGAAGCCAGTGGCAGAGGATTTCTAAATGATTGAAACCTGTGAAGGGAAAAGCTAGGGTTATTCACTTGGTTTGTATTAGAATTGGCAGTATCAGGGTGAACTGATTGTTCTCAGTGTATAAAAGCCAATGCAGGTGCAGATAGCATGTGTGCACATGCGTGTGTATGCTCACGTGTATTGCCCAGCTCAGCCCCTGAGACCCATGGCAGTGAGGACACAGGGTATCTAGATACAGGGTTTCTGTTCATGTCTGTGGTCCTGGGAATGGAACCCAGGGCCTCACACATGCTAGGGAGGCACTGTTTCTTGCTGTGAATATAGCACATGCTGCTTGTGAACTCTTTGTTGAATAAAGGGGTAGATCTGTTAGATTGACTCACAGACTATCCTGTGCCTGCCCAAGCCTAAGGCTGTGGTCACTGTTATGCCCAGATCACCCCCAGAGAGACCACCAAAGACCAAGGATGTCCAGAATGCAAGAGCAAGGTTTATTGCAGGCGGTGCGCAGTACAAGCCGGCCATGGAACTCGTCCCCAAGCACTTGTGACAGCGAGGCAGGGAGGAGTTAGTCTTTCTTTGTGAGGCTAGCTTTTTTTTTTTTTAATTTATTTTTCTATTATCAGCTTGATACAGTATAAATTCTTATCCTAATAGTGAAATGTTTCATTGAGGCTCGCCCAGTAATTGAGTAAAACCAAAAGTTATTATAAGCCACAGTCATCCTAGGGTCCCCCCTGCTAGGTAGCCTCCCTGGTTCTGTGGGTTGCAGTCTGATTGTTCTTTGCTTTATATCTATATCCACTTATGAGTGAGTATATACCATGTTTGTCCTTCTGGGTTTGGGTTACCTCACTCAGGATGATATTTTCTAGTTCCACCCATTTGCCTGCAAATTTCATGATGTCATTGTTTTTCTCTGCTGAGTAGTACTCCATTGTGTATATGTACCACATTTTCTTAATCCATTCTTCAGTTGACGGGCATCTAGGTTGTTTCCACGTTCTGGCTATTACAAATAGTGCTGCTATGAACATAGTTGAGCATGTATCTTTGTGGTATGATTGAGCATTCCTTGGGTATATGCCCAAGAGTGGTATGGCTGAGTCTTGAGGTAGATTGATTCCCAGTTTTCTGAGAAACCGCCATACTGATTTCCACAGTGGTTGTACAAGTTTGCACTCCCACCAACAGTGGAGGAGTGTTCCCTTTGCTCCACATCCTCTCCAACACTGTCATTAGTGTTTTTGATCATAGCCATTCTGACAGGTGTAAGGCTTATCTCAGAGTCGTTTTGATTTGCATTTCTCTGATGATTAAGGATGTTGAACATTTCTTTAAATGTCTTTCAGCCATTTGAGAGTCTTCTTTTGAGAATTCTCTGTTTAGCTCGTTAGCGAGGCTAGCTTTTTAAAGGCAAAAACCACAAGCCCCTCTAGGTTGTGGGGGAGTTAGTACGGGTACAATTCTAATTGGCTCAATCTTCCCGGGCCTCCGTGTTATCTTATTTTAGTTTGTCTGTTTGCTTTGTCAGAACCTTTACAGCCCATCTCCAGAGTTGAGGCATGCTATCTCTGGGGTTGGGATATCTCGTGGTTGATTAATAAGTCACCACCAGATAGCCAGACATCCTGACTTTGTACTTTGACCATCTCCAGCATTTGGGGCATTCTATGGTTAATTAGTTGCTACCAGACAGCTCTTCAGACATCCTGACTTTGTACTTCTGGGTTCCTGGGGCCTACGCCGTCATTTCTGGGAGCTTGAAATTGGCCTGGGTCTATCTATATTAAGATACCTTTGTCTAAGCCCCCTATTTTGTCTTAGAGAATAGAGTGAGGGTCTCACATTCCCCCCTTCTTTTGGTCCTAGCGGGGCTCAATCATGGGCCCCTGGCCATTTCTAACTCTTGGGGTCCCCGAGTACCTTCCTCAGGGTTGGCGTATAACTCGAACTCAGTGGTATTGACTGGTGTATACCCTCCATAAATTGTACTAGCCTGTTAAGGATACAGGGTCCGAAGGATGAGTAAGATGATGAGGATCATGGTGGACCCTACTAGACTGGAAATTAAGGTAGTTAACTAGGGGACCAATTGAATAACCCCTGATACCAGGAATGCTGTTGGTCTTTTTGTCTATCTTTTATCCCTTTACGGATCTCATCTAAATTTTTAGTAACCACTTCTGAGTGATCTCTATAGAAACAGCATTCTTCTCTAGGGCCTTGCACAATCCCCTCTTCGATTCTGCAGGGTAAGTTGTGCTAATGAATCAAGAGACTTTTGGAGAAACCTAACAGAAGTTTCTAACTTTATCAAGGTTTACGTCTATTAGATGTCTTAATTCTTGAAACTTATTTTGCTGTAAAATCATGGAGGCGGCTCCTAGTCCAGCTCCGGTAGCCCCTAAGCCGAGGAGTGCAGTCACCGCTAGGGCTGTCAGGGGTTCTGTCTTTGATTGCGGAGCTGGTCGGGCCACTACCTCTTCATTGCTATGATATAACACACGAGGAAGCATCAACACCAAGGCACAAGAATCATTCCATAAAAACAAAAGCTCAGTAGCCACACAAGGGGATAGTCTGGTCTTACGACAGAGCCAGTACACACCTGCATCTGTAGGTTGGAGCCATAAAGGAGTGGTGGAATTAACCTTTTGGCATCCGGACCAATATTCATCCTGATAATTTTCAGAGGTGACACAGATCATATTAGTGGCAACCAACGGGAAGGAGAGCCCAGTTGGTCCTCCACGGTTGGGTCACCCCACCTGCATCTTGAAGGTGCACAGAAGGGCTGCCTTCTGTGTTGAAACGCCCTTTGAGGAAGCGGGGTGGGGGGGGGTCGTCTGTGTGAGCACATCCACATCTGGTGGTTAAATCCGGTGGGGAGTAATTTAGGGCTAGAAACGCCATATGCACTCCTGACAGGGCGAGCCCTTCATCCTCAGGCAATTTGTAGAACTGGCGGGGTGGGGGTGGGGGTGGGGGTGTCCTATCCTTGTGAGTAATGAGATAAGTGGCCCACTCCTCTGGGATTAGTTGCATTGGGGGTACTGTGATTCTGGTTTGGGGAACGGATTGCATAGGCCCAACAATTTGGGGCTCCTGGGAAGGCTGCACACTCCTTCTTACTGAGAAAAGCAACCCCTGGCCGCATCCCTGCTGATATAACTGGAGGCCCCACATGCCTCCCATATCCCAATTGAAGGCCTGTTTTCCTGCCTCTGTAATGGTCACCTGGATTGGGTTGCATCTGTATTTGGAGCACCGACTACACAAGATGCAAGACGAGTCTGAGTGGCTCGCTGAACCTTGAGGTTACCTTTAATGTTATCCAGGGTCCCATCCCCGTTTGCTCACATCCCCATTTGGCACAGTAATAATCATCTGCACCCCCACACTGAGTTACCTCCTTTGCAGTTCTGTTGTTTCCAAGGCATACATAAAAAGGAGTGTCTCGTAACACAGCTCTCTTCAGTACATGAGAACACCTTGGGCTTTTGAGTCATCAGTCAAAGGGAGGGTACAGCCCTTGGTTCCACTGCATTCTGGTCGTCCTTTGTGGGCTGGTGTCCAATCTCCTACGTCCCAAGAGCCTCGGGCCAAGTCACAGAGGTCGAAGTAAAGCTCGGGCCACCATACTCCAGGAACTGTCTCTCGGGTGGTACTGTTAAGGACTTCCGCATTACCGGCATTGACCATTGCTCATGTCACCTTCTGGGGTTGGTGAGGATTGAGCATGGTCCTGCTTACTGTCTGGAGGGTCCCCACCAGACATAGAAACAGGACTGGGATCATGGCGTTGGAGCTTGAGTTTCAAGGGGTTGTCTAGATCAGGCCTTGTTGTGCAATTCAATCCTTCTGATGCAGGGTCGGAGATTGGGCACACATGAGAGTGATGAATCCACGGAGCGATCCCATCTACCTTGAGTGCGGAGTGAGTGGTTAGGATGACTAGGAATGGTCCTTTCCACCTGGGCTCGAGGGTTTGGTGTTGGTGTCTGCGGCCTAGGACCCAGTCCCCGGGCTGGAAGCTGTGAGGCTTAGGGGGAGAAGAGGAGGAATAGATAGCCTGCAACTGGAGCCATATATCTGCTTGTACTTGGGACAAGAGCTTTAGACTCTTAATAAGATCTATGTCATCCATCACCAAATCTGTTTGCAAGCTAGGTATGAGGGGAGGGGGTTGCCCATACATGATTTCGAAAGGGGTTAGTCCCAGCTGATAGGGGAAGTTCCTTACTCGGAACAATACATAGGGGAGAAGAGCCACCCAGTCACCGCCAGTCTCCAAGGCTAATTTGTTAAGGGTCTCTTTTAGGGTCCGATTCATTCTCTCAATCTGTCCAGAGCTCTGGGACCTATATGCACAATATAATTTCCATTCGGCTCCCTAGTGCAGTGGCTATTCCCTGGCTTACCTGTGAGATGAAGGCAGGGCCGTTATCCGACCCAATCATGTGTGGGAAGCCAAACCTGGGGAGGATCTCCTCAAGTATCTTTTTATCCACCACATAGGCTGTTTCATGCTTAGTGGGGTATGGAGAAGAACGGGATGCTGAGATGAAGCCACACACACACACACACACACACACACACACACACACACACACA